>PYHW01009882.1:752997-839372 GCA_013186435.1 Turdus rufiventris
CAGCACAGCCCACCTCTCAGGAGGGACCTGGCCTGGCTCTGCAGGTTTCTGGATTTTGTTCCTGCTCGTGTGTGTTCCTGACAGGCACCTCCAGCCTGCAGCCAGGCTGAGGCTGTGTTGGTGCAGGTCAGGAATGGTGCAGGAGCACTTGAGGCTGTAATTGTGTGAGGCTCACCCTTTCATCTTCTGTTCTTTCCTTTTTTCTTCTCAATAATTGTCTCCCCTTCACCACAAAATGCACAGGAGAAGAACGGCTTTTCAGGAAAAGTGTTTTCTACCCGTAACTCCGTGGTGGAGTGAGAGGGAGAAATGCCAAGGAAGCAAGTAAATTGATGTCAGTAAGTTCATAGTCACCGAGGTTGTTTTGTCTGTGTTTTCTCTTCCCCCACCACCCCTCATTATACAATAAGCTTCCAAGTAACCTGCTATCACCAGAACACAAGGGACTGAAGGCACCAAGGGCCCTCTCCCCTTCATTTGCTTTGTCCCAGGGGCTTGTGACTTTTCTGCTATGGTTGGGTGTGGGTTCAAACTGAGCAAGGGATGAAGTATTGATGAAGTCACTAAGTGGAAGGGGCTGGCTGCTCATCTTATTGTGGATTTTGGGGGAGGACTGGTCACTGATGGGGGCTCCACGACTCCCATGGACTCAAGCATCCCCCACAATCTATCCTTTAAATAAACCTCTTTTGGAGTACAGGCATCCTTTATTTTCTTCTCTTCTGGACTCAGTTCTTTTTATAGCATCTGCCTTTTTTTATAATGTATGTACATGCACACACATCCATATATATCACTGGAAGTGAATGGAGTGATTTTCTCTCAGCACAAATAAAATCTAGGGAATGAAAACCACAGGGGTGGATAAACATGCTATTCATGCTGGGTGGATCTGTGCTCCCATGGGGGGAGGTGAGTGTCCTAATTTCAGAATAGTACAGACTGAGTTTTCATTAAATCCGTAGATGTTTAATTATATAATTTTGAATGGGAAAGTGGAGAGTGTAGACATATATCTGCAATGAATCTATAATTACATGGTAATTTCTGTAGTTTTGTTGGGTTTTTGGTGGTTTCAGAGGGTTTTTTTTTGTCACATTGATGATTTTCCTGGGGTTGGTGGGACGCATGAAGGGGCAGCTGAAGCCCCTATAGAGAAAATATTGCCTGTGTGTTTCCCTGCTCTTGGGCTGAGCATTTCATTCCAGTTTCATCTGGAAGTCCAGGCTGGGTGCTAATTTTGATTCTCCCTACACTTCTGGGTGTGGAGTGAGGAGGAGCTGTGCTAGGGTGATAGCATAAAGAAATGGTTAATGTTGACTTTCACCAAGGAAAACAGTAGAGTGTTTACTCCCTTGTGAGTCTGCCAAGCAAAATTTAACCTTTCCTGCTGGATTCACTCATTCTGCTACATGGCAGCGCTTTCTAATGAAGGAGAGGCATAAAGTGATGAATTCAGCTGTGGGAGGTGCATCCTCTCTTGGTTAAAATGCGCGAGCTCAGGGAGTGGCTCTAGTAAGGTACACCATGGTAACATTTTCTCAAAAGCAATTACATTTAGAAGTTCATTATAGAATTATAGAATGGATTGGAAGGGACATTAAAGATCATCTATTTCCAACTTCCTGCCATGGGCAAGGACACCTTTCACTGGATCAGGTTGCTTAGAACTCCATCCAGCCCAGCCTTGAACTCTGCCAGGGATGGAGCATCCAAAACCCCTCTGGCCACCCATCACAGTGCTTCAACACCTTTATAGTAAAAAAATTATATATATATAGAGCTTAAACCTACTTCAGTTTGAAGTCCTTCCTTGTTCACTCCAGGTTCTTATAAAAGTCTCTCTTCACCTCTCAGGTGTTGAAAGGCTGCAATTAGGTCACCCCAAAGCCTTCTCTTCACCTCCTGCATATTCCAAATTCTCTCCACCTTTCCATATAAGAGAGATGTCCCATCCCTTTAATCAACTTGGTGGCTTCCTCTGGACTTGCTCCCACAGGCTGATGTCCTATCTATATGAAGAAGTATAAAGAAGTTAATGCAAGTAATGGAGGTTTTGTGGGGTGTTTTTTTGGTTTGGTGGTTTTTGGGGGTTTTTTTTGGTTTTTTTTTGGTTTTTTGTTTTTTTTTGTTTTGTTTTGTTTTGTTTTGTTTTGTTTTTGTTTTTTTGTTTTTGTTTTTGTTTTTGTTTTTGTTTTTTTTGGTCTGGGCAGAAGATACAGTGTGATGGAAACTTGGGCTTGCTTTAACTTTGCACTGACTAAGAAAATTCATACCGTATTAAATTCTGGAAGCAGTAATGATCTAAACTCCCAAACCACCATAGAAGAATATATGAGGAGATACAACCATCAGTACTCACCTTGCCCTTGGAGAAGAATGGAAACACGGAAATAGAGGGCACATCATCAGTGTTAAAATTTGTTGCACTGATTGCCTGAATCCCTTCAGCAAGACAAAAATGGAAAAAAGAAGCTGTTTCTTAAGGGGCATGTAAGATTCATTTTTTTCTAACTGAGGATAGTTAATGCCTGAAAAAAGATCACCTATGGGGCTGGTACAGTGGGCTCTGGCTTCTTTAAAATGCAGGCTGATGCCTTTTTAAGAGATGAGGTTTTGTTCATCTCAGCCTCAAACTGCTGGCTTTAACAGCATTTTCTTCTGAGGAAGGAAAGATTCTTTTCCAAAAGAGAAGATATTGCTGTGGAATATGAAATGTCTGATGTCGTGTGCAAGAGGCCTTGACGCTGGTCATAGTTTTCTGTAGCTGTAAAATTTTTGAGTCTGGCAGAGAGATGGAAAAAAGCTTCATTGAGAGATCACCAATATATTTTCCTTGTGCTTTCTTCCAGCAGAAAATCCACCAGAACCTCTCTATTAGACTCTGAGCTCTCAGACCTTGGAGGGAGGATAATTTAATCTCTAAGTATCTACATATATAGGAATGTTTGCAGCATCTTGGTCCTGGGATGGGTGTAAGATGGGAAGAAAAATAAAATGGAAAATGTGGCCTTTGATTAGAAGAGAAACTGTGCTCTAATGGAGGTGATTAGAGACAAACTGTAGACTTTGTTTGGCCATAAGGCAGTAGAGTGATTTTCTTGTGCGGTGGCCTGGAAGGCTGCCAAGCTGTTTCTTGGTAGCTAATCCCGAGCCAGTTATGGGCACAGATGACATGGATGAGGGTGGTGAGTCCTTCATTAGTAAATTTGCAGATGACACTGAGCTGGGAGCGTGTGTCCATCTGCTGGAAGGTAGGAGGGCTCTGCAGAGAGACCTGGAACAGTTGGATGGATGGGGAGAGTCCAGTGGGATGAGGTTTAACAAGTCCAAGTGCTGAGTCCAAGTGCATTTGGCCACAATAAGCCCCAGCAGTGTTACAGGCTGGGTGGTGTGGCTGGACAGTGCCCAGGCAGAAAGGGACCTGGGGATGCTGGTCAACAGCAGGATGGACATGAGCCAGCAGTGTGCCCTGGTGGCCAAGAAGGCCAATGACCCCTGGCCTGGATCAGGAATGGTGTGGCCAGTAGGAGCAGGGAGGTCATTCTTGCCCTGGACTCAGCACTGGTGAGGCCACACCTTGAATGCTGTGTCCAGTTCTGGCCCCTCAGTTCAGGGAGGACGTGGAGACGCTCGAGCGTGTCCAGAGGAGGCAACGAGGCTGGGGAGGGGCTGGGAACACAAACCCTGTGAGGAAGGGCTGAGGGAGCTGGGCTTGTTCAGCCTGGAGAAAAGGAGACTCAGGGGTGACCTCATCACTCTCTGCAGCTCCCTGAAAGGTGGCTGTGCTCAGATGGGGTTGGTCTCTTTCACCAGGCAGCACTGACAGAACCAGAGGACACAGTCTCAAGCTGTGCCAGGGGAGATATAGGTTGGATATTAGGAAAAAGTTTTTAATGGAAAGAGTGATAAAGTACTGGAATGGTCTGCCCCGGGAGGTGCTGGAGTCATCATCCCTGGATGTGCTAAGAAAAGACTGGATATGGCACTTGGTGCCATGATCTAGTTGAGGTGTTAGGGGCATGGGTTGGACTTGATGATCTTGAAGGTATCTTCCAACCTGGTGATTCTGTGATTCTATGAAAACAGCACTACATACCCAGCAGTTTGCAGGGAAAGGGGTCAGACACTGGTGGTGCTGATCACTGCAGGGAGCAGGTTTTCAATTTCCCAGCAGCAGCACCGGGTCACTCTCCCCAGCCCATCTGCCTCCCAGGGAGGCAGTGGGGGAACAACTCAAGAGAAGCTGGCCTTGGATCATTGTAAAACAGTCAGTTCTTTGAGGAACTAATTATGTGATGGCTAGTGAATGGCTAGGAAAAAACAGATCCAAGATGGATCAAGCATAACTATTAAAGGACTTGGGATTTCCTTGTCTTACTTCTTATCTCATATGAAAATTCCCTTTTCTGTAACACTCTATAAAAGCATGTCCTGCCCAAAAAAATGCAGCTGTGTGGGCCTTTGTAAGATGGAGTCACTGTCATCTGGCCATGACAGCCACCACAATGAGCTTAAGGCAACATCCTGTGAAGCTAAAACCACCAGAGTTACTAGTGACCACTGGTACATTCTCGACATTAATTTGTCTCCTTTGTGCTCCACTGTTATCACGGAATCACAGAATCATAAAAGTGAGAAAGGACCTTTGAGATCAAGTTCAACTCTTAACCTATCACTGCCATGGTCTCCATAAAACCTGGTCCCTCAGTGCCACATCGACACATTTTTGTGTGCTTCCAGGGACAGTGATTCCACCATTTCCCTCAGCCGCCTGTTCCAATGCTTGACCACCCTTTCAGTGGAGAAATTGCTCCCAGTTTCCAATCCCTGATGCAACTTAAAGCCATTTCCTCTTGCCCTCTTTGCTTGTTACTTGGGAGAAGAGACCAACCCCCATCTGGCTACAACCTGAGCCTACTTTTCTCCAGGCTGAACATCCCCAGCATCCTCAGCTGGTTTTTATCAGATTTGTGCTTCAGACCCTTCCCCAGCTTCATTGCCCTTCTCTGGACATGCTCCAGCAACTCTGTAGTCAATCCTTGAGTAACTCAGCCAAGAATCTGCTGGTTCTGGAGATCTCCACATGAGCTCTGGGATGGAGGGATACCCTTTGAACACCCCAGCTCTCTCTGTGGATGCTTGTGCTGAACAGCAGTGATGGAGGGCTTCATGTGCACACAGAGTGCAGCCAGGAGAAATGCCACCCAGAGGGATGTCCTGTGTCAGCACAGCCCCTTGGGAGCCACACCACTGCCAGTAAAAGTCCTGGGCCCTGGCAGTGTCCCACCACAGCCCATGGGACTTGGTGGGATGGGTTCACTCCGTGCTAATGAGCTCTTTCTAAACAATAACCTGACATGGTTCAGGGAATAGCAGAGTCCCAGGCCAGGAGCCTTTCCCTAATGGGCAGTGGGAATGTGGCATCCCAATTTTGGGTGGATGGGAGTAGGGAGAATAGTTTGGCTGTGCCTTCCTGCCCTCCTGGCCAAAGAATGAGTTTGGTTTGTATGGAAATATGAAAGTGCTGAGCATTGTAAAGCAGATGGGGTGTTTGAATGTGGAAGCATTGGTCCATACTACACTACGCATGCTACATTGTGGGGTGGGTGGGAATTTCCTCAGCTAGTCATAAATGCTGTTGCCATTTTATGTGTAGTGGCACAGCTATCAGGTTTGTAAGCAGTTCTTAGGAAAATCCCATTCTTCACGGTGGTTTTTTTCCTATGTGAATTTGGGGTTTGGTACAGTGACCTGTGAAATCTCATCTGAGATGTTGCTGGGAGAAGCTCAGTGAAATAAAGAAGGTCTGGCCTCTTAGCCAAAGCCAAGAAAGTGATCACTGAGTCAGAGAATCACTGAATTGTTTGGGCTGGAAGGGAAATTATAAGACCGTCTAGTTGAAACCCCTGCTAGGGCAAGAGACACCTTTGACTCGATCAGGTTGCTCAAAGCCCCATTCCACCTGGCCTTGAACACTTCCAGGTTTTCTGGGTGACCTGCACTAATGCCTCATCACCTTTAGAATAAAGAATTTCTTCCTAACACTCATATCTAATCTAAATCTACTCTTTTCAGTTTGAAGCCATTTCGCCTTGACCTATCACTACCTGGTCCTGTAAGGAGTTCCTCTCCAGATTTCTTGTATTATATGTGAAGGTTTCTCACCAAGCCAAGGTTGTCTTTGACCCCTCCACATGGAGATCTTGAGGCAGCTGCCTTTCCTGTGCTTTTACTTCTGTGTGATTTATCTAGATTTATCTCTGTTCGCCTGCATGGCTTCACATCCTCAGACTGAGTTTTGGGGGCTCACAGCTGTAGCAGGACACTTTTGTTTGATAGCAGGCCTTGGTCATTAGGCATAGAGCTGACTTTGAGGTGTCCTGTGCTGTGCTTTTAGCTTTGTTTCTTTGTGATCAGCAACAGCAGCAAATGGGTGTACACTAAACAAAACACCCAGCCACATTCCTCACTCATTTACATTGATCTAAATCCAGATTAATTTCACTTTAATGAATGAGCAGCTAAGCAAGAGAGTTGGCCTATCACCATACTTTGTACTAATTAGTATTTTTCTTACCAGTGCCTGCAGAAAAGCCAATCTGTTTTATATTCTGAGCTGAAAAATGCCCTCCGTGGTAATTTTCATCACCAGCATGGATGTCATTCCTCTGGGCTTCTGCAGCCTCTTAGAAAAACCTGTTGCAGGGCAAAAATAATTTCACCATGCTTCTGGTGCTCAGCGAGCATGGGGCATGGAGCGCTGGACATGCTCTCTGCCATGGGCACTTTCCTGGAATCCATGCTGGCCCCCATTTGCTCATAGCTGGGTTTTGTCATAGCTGCTTTCCATGCAGAATAGCTCAGCTTTTGTGGCATCCCAGCAGAGAGCAGCGTGAGTGGCAGCTGTGCTCTGCCTTTGTTGGAGGGGTGGGTACTTGCTTCCAGTTATTCAGAGCCTCAATTAAAGCAGGCAAACTGTGGTTATTAGTTGTGCTCACTGGGGCAGAGCACAATGAGCTGGGCTCGGTGTGCAAGGGAACCCCTGGATGGCTCAGGCCTCCCAAAGACCCAAAGGGGGAGATGGGGAGGGGAAAAGGACAAAGCTCGGGGTGCTGGTGCCAGGCAGGGACATGGGGTTGTGTCAAAGGCAGCCCTGCTCCAGGAGGGGCTGAGGGCGATGCGTGGGAATGGTGCCGGTGCCAGCAGATCCTGGCACTGGGGCCTTTGTTCACCGGGTACGTGCTGAGCTGATGGATCCCATTTCCACCGCCCCGGAGGAGAAGGTGGCAAGGGGCCAGCTGGTCCACACTGGGACTTCAGCAGCGTGTTTTAGAGTTATTAAAAAGGTTCTTTTTAAGAAATGGATTAGCTTCCTCAGCTCTGTTTTTTCATCTTCTGCTTTCCCTTCTCATGTGTGTTCTGCATAATTTTTATAATGAACTTGCAGTCTTTTGCCACTTCGGGCTTTTGGCCTAGCTAAAAACACTCTAGCTAATGGCAATTATACAGCATATTTATAATCTTATCAGAAAGGGCTAATGAAAAGCTTTAATGTGTCTAGCCTTTTTCTTGCAGCTGACCTCACTGTTCCTTCCTGCTCACAGAAAGTCCCATCCCAGCCTGTGCCCTGACACAGTTCTGCAAGCACAAACTCTTTCTCCCATGATCCTCACCTAATTTCTTCTTCAGGTCAGCACCTAAAATATTCACCCCCAAAGTCAGCACCTCAGCAGGACAGATCAGAAAAACTTGCACAAGCCTTCACCACATTCACTTAAAGCTCAAATCTCTCTTTAAGAGGGGAGGAATCCCACCTGCAAAAGGCAGCTGGGAACTTCCTTGGGATTGCAGTTCCTGTGATAACATTAGCTCCTCTTGCAGTTCTCCCTCTGCATGGATAATATATAACTGCAAGTCAAACCTTGCTGAACAGGCAACTTCTCCAGGAAGTTCAGCTGAAATGTCATTTTTCCATCTTCCTTGAGGGACAGGATTGCTCAGTAGTTGCACAGGTGTCTAACTCCTCTGTAGCATGCACCCACACCTTCTCCACTGCTTCTGGATCTTACGGCCAACTGGGAATGACCCTGCAGGGTAGATTTTCTCTTGTCCTCCCTGATAAAACCAAAACTTCTTGCTCTGTTCCTTTACTGGGTGCTTGTGAGCCCTCCTGACTGCTTTCTCTTTGTGTGCAGAAACACGTGGATGTCCCAGGCAAGCTCTGTCTCTGCTTTTATTTTGCTTTGTGCTCAACACACTCTCTTCTAAGGTCTGGGAAATAACGGCTAAAGAGCTGCAAGAATTACTTTTTGAGGCATCAGCTATACAGGTTATAACCTACCTTTCTGCCAGTGCAAAAAGGGGGAGGATTACCTAAGAAAATAAGTTGGATATTAGGAAAACATTCATCACTGAAAGACTGTTTAAACATTGGAACAGAATTCCCAGGAAGTGGTGGAGTCACCATTGCTGGAAATGTCCCAAAAATGAGTGGACTTTTTGATATGGTTTAATGGACATGGTGGTTAAAATGTTGCAGTCAATGATCTTGGAGCTGTTTTCCAGTCTTAATGGGTCTGTGATTCAGTTCTTCTATAGGACAGGGTTAAAAAACCCTTGAAGAAGTAGAGTCCAGCTGATTCTCAGTGCCTGTGTGGCTCTTTGGTGCAATGAAAGCATCTTCACTTTAGCACTGTACAAAGTGAAACCCCCAAAGTGGCTGTGCTGAAGAGAATCCATGGGGATCCCCATGCCAAGTGATGCAGACTGAGGATGCAGAACTGACTGCGAAATTCCACTTCCCATCTATGCAGGCCCACCTGATGCAGCAATTCCTAGCACATCCTCTGCAAAAACATCACTTAGGGAGGGAAAAAAAAGTCCAGGAGGAAAGAAATGGATTGGTATTTGGCCTAAACTTGAAAGGCAGGTTTCAGAGATCCTTGGAAAAATTTAGGAATGTGTAAATAAATACATTTTTAAAAACCCCAAACTTGTTGGATCTGCTTTAAAATGTGAAATGATCCTGCAAAAACACCTGGTGGAGATCAGTTTTACTACAGAAAACTTGCTGAACTACTGCTGAGGCATCTGATACAATGCAGTAGATCTCCTTTCCTGAGGCCAGAAGAGGTTTTCTGAAACTCCTTTCCTTCTCAGGCTGGACAGGAGCATGCACAATGAGCACAATGCTGAATGTTGTCCTTCAGGACTCATCAGAAGCTCTTGAGCTAACACACTGTATTTCTGCTTGCAATATTTAATTTAATTTCAGATTTAAATGTCAATTCTAAATCTCTCATTCCTAACTGACAGCAGGTAAAATTATCCACCTCCCATGCCATATACCCCTAGGTGCATGGGCTAGCAGGCTCTGTGTTTTGTAGGAAAAGAAACCTCTCAGATTTGACTGGGACCTCTTAATTAAATGCCTGTCATAGGGAAAATGGTAGTTTATCAAGATCAAAACTTCTGGGCAGAACTAATTTAGATGAGTTTTTGATCATGGAGAAGGATTGGGAAAAAAATCTTTCAAGCTATTAAAATGCTTTATTTTGAACTTGAGGGGTTTTGTGAAGTGGAGAAATTCTGGTTTTGGTTCAAAATATCAATTACTTAATATGTTTTAAAAAATCAATGCAAACCATGTTCCCCTCTGGAGATTCAGTGTGCTCAGCTCCCTGGAGAGGAACAATGGGGAGAGGTGCCACTGGGCTGACTTTGCAGGTCCTCTGGAAACACAGGTTCTCTCACACTGGGATGCACCTTTTGTGGCTGTGCAGCTGGAAATTTTACAGCATGAACTCATGCTGGCATGTCTGTGGGGAGGCTTGGGTTGTGCTGCTGGCACAACAACAGCACAATGTGATTCCAGGTACGTGAATAAGACAGCACAGGTGTATTGCACAGTGTGGCAGCTCTGTATTAATGAAGAGGGATTGATAAATGGGTTTTTTTCCTGGCACAGATAAGCTTTCAGTGGGGATTGAAGATCACAGTACTCAGAGGTGGCAGGGCTATAGACGCTGATTGATACCCATGTGCTTTCCCTCTTGACTCCTTTCTTTTTCATGCTCTGGTTTGATTCTTTCCCTTTTCCCTTCTTGCACAGTTGTCTTGTCTGAAATATCTTGGACCTTGTTAAAAATGAGTGGTTGGCATTTTTGAGCAAGGAAAACTGTCGGGGGAAAGAAAGGGAAAATCAGCATTTGAACTCTGAGCACCTGGCTTGAGTTCCATAGCCCAGGTTGTGCCTGCTTTTATTTATTGCTCACAAACCCTTATTTTCCAGGCTCCATTTGTCACATCCTTTGTTTAGCAGAGTGTGGAGGGTGCAGCTGCCCTCAAAACCACTTCTGGTTTTCTTTTGGCTGCTTTTAGGCTTCTGAAGAGAGATTGCTGAAGTGCCCATGGGAAGGAAGCACCCAGATCTTATGCAAACCTCCTTAGAAGGTTTGGGCCTGCTGGTATGTTTGGAACTGGCAGGTGGATGAAGCTCTTGGGATAAAATTAATATAGGACTGAAGATATCCTTCAAAATTTAATTCAGAAGTGAACCCAGTGCTTTCAACCTGGTTATTTTTAGATGTGTCTGAAAGCTAAAAAAACCCAGATTGTCTCCTAAAGGTCTTTAAATCTGTTAAGACCTGTAGAGATATCAATGGTCTGTTTAAACCCTTTAGAGATAAAGAAGCCAGCACTGCCATCCTTCACTCATTTTGAGTAATGACTTTTTCCTGCTGGGGTCTGTAGCACCCTGGAAGGCAGGGGTAGAACTCTCAGAGCCAGGAGCTTGTGGTGGCACCCAATCTTGGACAAGCCCTTTTTCCACATGATCAGTCATCTTCAAGCTGTTTCCATTGGTGTCCCCAAGGTTTAACCCCAGGATGATTATCAGACGGATGTCTTGCTCTTAAAGGGTCTCTTCTGAAGAGCTGTACCCCACAGAAGTGTCCCTTTGCTCTGTCTGGCTGGTCTTGGGGCTGGCACATGCCTGCCACCACCTGCCTCTGTTCCATGCCCTGCCCAGGAAAGGCCAAATTCAACAGTGTGGACAGCAACCAGGCAAATGTCTGAGTGGTGCATCCATAAAATAGCATCATTCAACCTGGATGTTATTTTAACCTGATTTCTTCTAAGAGGAAACTAAAGTCACTTTTCTTAAACTCTCTCCATTTTTCAAAGGTGGTGTTACAATTCTTTACTAAACAGAACCAAACTCTTAGCCAGAGTCACGTCTTGCATTTATACAGAAATTTCTTTGCTTTTCTCTTATGATATATTTATACTGCTGCTGGTCAGAGTCCCAAAGCCACAGTTACAGTAGCCCCAAAATACCCACATGGAAGAAGATACTGTTCAATTTGCAGTTGTATAATTGCACCAGAAGAATAATGGCAGTCAGAGTCCCTCTTAAACTCATCCCTGAGCTATATTTCTCTCTTGGAAGTTATTTGAGAACAGCCAGTGTATATTTATTGATCAGCTGAAAAGCCATGAGCTTTGAAACAAGTTTCTTCTAATTAATTCACTTTTGGAACCACTGGGAGGGAACAGAGCGCCTTACCTGGATTTCTCGTTATTATCCTGGACAAGTAATTGCTTTTACAGAAATTCAACAAATAAAAATAGCATTTGTGGTCTACCCAGGATCTGCTTTTTTTAAAAAATCAATTATAAACTGTGACTTGGCATCTCAGCTGTCTGGCAGTGCTGGGATGAGGAGACTCCACGCTCTTGTCTCCGTGTTGTGGCACAGGGGAGGATAATGGACAGACTGTCTTGTCCCTGCAGCCAGCACTGGGAACTGATGGCTTCAGCAGATCTCTAGCTGCACTGCTCCATTGGGCTCATCTGGGGAATGTGCCTTTGGTGAATGCTGACTGCAAGTGAGATTGATGGGGTTTTATAGCAGAAATTCTGTATTGTTCCTATTCAGTGAGAACCAACCTACCGGAGCTTCACACCGAGTTTATCTTTAATCATCCCACTTGTTTCAATTACACAACTAACACAGAGCCGCTATTTTAAAACCAAATTAAAAACCCACCTCTCTTGTGTTGGTAGCATTTTACAACATTTGAGTCCATTCTAAAATCAGTCATTGCTGTAAGAGAGTTTGCATTTTTTTTGCTACTGCTGCTACCATCTCCCTATTGTGAAATTTGCTGCTTGCAGAATTTTGCGTCCATATTACTTGTTTAATAGCACAGGAAAAAAAAAAAGAGATCTGCTTGTGTTAGTGAAATGCTTCTATTGTTTCTACAAGCAACATTTTCATGTGTGGTACTGATCTTTATAAGTGTTTAAAGAAGTGTAAAGCACAGATGTTTTAGCTTGGGTCTTCTTACACACCACAGAAATCTCACTGTTCATTACACAGGTGGATATTGGAATTGATCCATGTCCTATGGTGCAAAATCCAAGAGTATAAAAACTTTATTTTCTAAAACTTAATGACTGAGGCAGAGAGAATGATGGAATTTATTTTTTTATTCTTGCCAGCTCTGTGGCTGTGAGATGGTTGGCAGGTGAGACAATCTACCTGGAGGGCTTCCTGTTCCATCCACAGGCTGCTCCTTCCCATCTGCACTCCTAGAGAGGCCCTATGGGCTGATCTCTTCTTTCTGCACTCTTGGGATCCTCACTCTGGCAGGTGGGGTGGCTTTGTCTCCCCACTCCAGATGAGCAGTACCTTTGATCTTTGCTCTTCATCTGGGACACAAGCCCAAGCAGGAAACTCTTTTAGCCTTGCAGCACCCTGTTCTCTCCAGCCTCTGAGGTACAGGCAGCAAACACCTAAAGTTTTGTGTGGCCAAAGAGCCCAGCAGCTGCATCAGGAGTGAGATGCTCCATCTGTGCCAACAGACCAGCCCTGGGGAAGGGCTTGTTGCTGTGGCTGCTGGCCCTGGAGAATGTGCTCCAGCTCAATTCTGTACTGCCATCCTGTTAAATATTTTATAGGTCATCAACATCAAGACATGCTCATGGCAATTCATCTGCTAAGGCAATGGTTGGCCACTCAGGAGAAACCCTGCAGCTCACTTGAATCAAGGACACTTAGCATGATGAAGCTTCACCTCTTTCCCAAAATGAGAGAAGGAGGTGGACTGGTGCCCCAGAGCAGCAATCAGCTCCTGGCCTGGATGGAGAGCAGCTGCTAATTGCTTTCCTCAAAACCTTGTGCTGTTTGCAGACAAGCTCCTTGGCACACAGTCTCTGTGTTTGTTTAGGGGCAGACACAAGCAAATTAGCTTGGAAGTGCCAAGGCCTTGATGCTATTTTCATAGTTCCCAGAGTGCCACTTATTCCCTGTGGGAGCATGTGCAAATTAATTCTGTATGCTGCTCACTTAAATGGTGCTAATTGCATCAGTCCTCCTGACAATATACTTCTGCTGCCAGTCATACTATGAGTTTCTTGCATTTGTTTGGGTGCATTAGAGAGGTCCTCTGAGCATCCTGCACTGCAGGTATCCTTTGGAAAGATGAGTCCTCACCAAGATTCAGGAACTTCTCTAGAAAATTTTAAAGGGCATCTGAAGCTGAGCTAAGGGTTAGATGATGGGTTCAGCCTAGAGATAGGGCTGAAGGGCTGTGAAGGATTCTCTGTGCTGGTGGAGGTGTGTAGTTGTCACTTCATGTGTGCTGTTGAGGTGGGAGTACCTGTAGTAGCATTGTCTCTTTTGGAATCAAGATCCAGAGCACTGGACAGAGAGAAATGAAAAATAAAAAAAGGCAATGATAGCAATAAAAGGAGAAGAGAGAGATGCTTTGATCCAGGGTGAGAAGATGGTATAAATGCATAGTGCAGCCTGACACATTGTGGGGAAAACAGTATTTTTCACATCCCTCTGATGTGAAACTCCAGTGTAAGTGAGGAAGTGAGGTAGGACAGGAAGTGTAGGAGAAGAATTTAACCTTTTTATAAAAATTTATTTTTTGACCTTCAAAAGAACTTCAGTGCTTTGCAAATGCCAGAGCTCCCTGCACTCCTGCTGTCCCTATTTAAACAGGATACAGTACTCCCTGGCTGTGCACACAGCCCCCTTCCCACTTTCCCATTTGCACTGAATGCATTTAGGGATTGGTGCCTTGTCACCATAAAATCAGTGAGAATTGTTGCTCAAGAGGGTCCTTTTGATCTGTGTTCGAGAACTCTTAGCAAAGGATGATATTTATGGGCTGTATGAAAACTAACAACTGTAAATGTGGCCAGAAGCATTCCTGGGCAGTGGGATGCACTCACCTCTCCTGAGGTCTTGCCCCAGGCAAGCTGACACTCCACTGGAACATTTCTGGGGCCCAGGGGTACTTCCAACATGCCAGGGAGTATTTGTGCCCAGCAGCCCTCTCGTTTTGGAGGCTAAGACCATTTGCTAGGATAGAGATGGGCTTGAACATGCCTTGGCCTCAGTGCCCAGGAATGCACCCAACCATGCTTGTTTTAATTGGGTGGATGTAACTCGGGTGCCTTTGACAGATGTCTAATTTGGGAACTGTGTGTTCCTAGATTTACCCTAGAAACAATGGGAAGAGAGTAGCTTTTCCGGGGCTACATCAGGGCACCTAAATTGGATTTCTGCTCTGTATTGCTCTTTGAAGGAGCCCTGTTTCTCCATTCTACAGAAAGAGCCTTTCAAAGAAGAGTGTCCTCTTGCCTGGGACCTTAAATGTGTGCTGCATGAGAGCTCTCTGGGCTATAAAACCCTGCAGTAATTTTGCTTACTCTCTGTGTGGAACACACCATCTGCTGAGCACTGCCAGCACTGAATGGATGGTCACACAGAAATTCACTTTTTCTGGCTACTGTGCTGGAAAAGGGGAGGGAGCCCACAGATACCCAGAGTCCCACTGAAATCACCTGGGACTTTTTCAGCAGACAGGGAAGCCTGGGGAGCAGTTCAGCTGGGCACTGGTGCATTTTCAGAATAATGCTTTAGTGGAAAAATGTGACAGCTTTATGAGGAGTAGGGTGGGCTATGGCTGTGTTTTCTCTACCTGAAAGCTGTGTTGTGGTGAGGGTTTGCTATTCCCTTTTCATTTGTGAGATCTACAAGAGAGCTGGAAAGCTTTTTTTTATTTGGCAAGGATTTGTAGTGATAGAAAAAGGGCAATGGTTTTAAATTGGAAGAGGGCAGGTGTATGTTAGATATCACAAATAAATTCTTCACTGTGAGGGTGGTGAGGTACTGAACATGCTGGCTAGAGAAGTTGTGGATGCTGCCTCCCTGGAAGCTCAAGACAACTTGGATGGGGCCCTGAGAAACTTGGTCTAGTGAAAGGTGTCCTTACCCATGGCAGAGGGATTGGAAACAGAGGATCTTTAAGGTCCCCTCCAGCCCAAAGCACTCCATGATGCTCTGATTCTATCACTGTAGTGACAGAGAGCCTTTGTATGAGAGCAAATATGGAAACCTCATGCAGCACCAGTGTAGGCATTATGTGAAGGAAAAAAGACAGAATCGACCTTGGCTTCAGCAGCCACAAACAGATGATTTTCCTGGCACTGATGGATTTCAAACTCCATGGTATGAAGACTCAGTGTGATTTCAGACAGGAAAGGAGAACTGCAGAAGGCATTAAACTGCAAGGTATAATCATATAATTGCTGTGATGCTCTGTTGTACCTACACCTCACTACAAATTACAATGTTAGTGCAGACACTAGTGCAGCATCATTACACTGCCAGGGCTGCCTGCCACTGTAGCTGAAAATAATGCCCCGTTTTTCCTTATAAATTTGTTTTCCTGGGGTGGGTGGCACTTTATGGATTGGTTCATTTGCTGGGAAAGAATATCTGACAACAAAACATTTGCCAAAAAATTTTCTGTTAATATGAGCAGAGACTGGAGGTAGTCTCTCAAAAGAAGCATTTTTAAAAGAATGCGGGGAAAAAATCCTTAAATTTGGAGGCTATAAAATGGTTTATGTGCAATGTTTTATAAAAGAAAAGAAAAGAAAAGAACAAATAAAGGTAGTACTATATATAGGAGTCATCAACTGACTGCAGGGAATTAAATGTGCTGGAGGAACTGCTGCACAGAGAACTTCCTGAGTAATTAAAGAACAGAGCTAATGGGCTCTGAGAAAGCTCCTTTGAGAAACTATTTTCATGGAATATTCTTGACTTTAAGAAAAAAAATTCTCACCAGGCCCCTTCCTCTTTAAGTGCAATCTTCAATGGGAAAATTATTTCAATGTAGAAAAAAATTCTATCTACATAAGTATATGAAACCCACCCACCCCTTAACCCAAATTCCTCTTTCTTAGCAGTCTGTCTGGTCTAAAGTTTTGGCAGACAACTTTTCAAGAAGCCTGCATTTGCCCTGCATTGCCTTATTCATGGATAGGATTACGAGGGGCTAAACTTCAATGTCAAGGGAAGAAACAACTCGAATATTTGGATTGGGAGTATCACACCTTTTGAGAGAAACCAGAGGATTTCTCTCGTGGGAATGGAATAATGATGGAGATTCAGAGTGTCTGAATCTTTGCCAATGCACTGGGTGCTGCTGAGATTTTGGAATCCCAAAATTCGCAGTCTCAAAAGAAAAAACCAAAAAAACAAAACTAAACCATGGTAATAAATAATGTTTGCTTTAACCTTCTTGTGTTTCTATTCTCACCTCTCTACTTCATTCTTGTGGAACTTGACAGCTACACATGTTCAGCATTCATTATACACAAGTCCCCAGAGGAGCTCTTGGCAGCTGAGGGCTTGCTTATCCTTGAAAGAATTAAAATGAAAATTAAGAAACTGTTTCAGCAGAGTGCTATGGACATAAGGATACTAATATGGCAACAGGGATTTATGTTTGTCACTTTACAGGGAAGATTTCTCTATAAAAAGCCCTAAGGGGCAGCAGAATCACACCATTCCTGGCCAGAAACTGCTACAACAGACATAATACAGCCCTCTCCCTTCTCCCTTCTATTCTCCCTTCTCCCTTCTATTCTCCCTTCTTCCTTCTATTTTCCCTTCCCTTCCCTTCCCTTCCCTTCCCTTCCCTTCCCTTCCCACCCATCTGCCTTTCTCTCCATTCCTTTCTCATTCTCTTTTGTTTTCCCTTTTTTTTTTCCTATCCCATTTTCTTGAATTTCTTTTGAAATGCCTTGGAGGCAAAGAGACTCGAACAATCAGATCATTCTTCTTTTCCAAACTTGCAGTGCTATTGTTACATTTTAATAACAATAGGTTATTTAATGTTATTCTAGTGCTAGTAAATGTTCCTGAGCCAGCACGTTCTTCTGACATGTCTCTTTGCAGAACATGTGCTCAACATGTAGGACATATTGTCTCTTGTTGCTAAAATGTTCAAGAGCTTTGGGATTTTTTTCATAGGGAAGGTTCTAAAAAAAATATGTTTAAAAGCAAGGCTAAAGTCCCTCCTCATCAAACAGATCTCAGTGTGATTTGTTTACAGAAAAGGGGGATATCTGTAGTTAAAGTACAGTAATTTCATGAGTATAAGGCGCACCAGAGTATAAGGCACACTTCTGGGTGTCGGCAAATTTCCTTTGTCCATATATAAGGCGCACTGGACTATAAGGCCCACCTTTATTTTTGCAGTGAGGATCCGCGCACAGCAAAGTAACGAATTAGTAACGGATTCGCGCGATCGCGGGGTTTACTGACAGGTGCTCAATTTGCAGACATTTTTCACAGGTTGGTGTAGCCTTTAAATGCGGCCTCAGGCGTCCTCTCCGTGCCGTGGGTCCCGGCACTCCAGCCCGCCCTCATGGCTCGGCTCGTGGCTTGCACTTCTGAGTTGACAAATTTCTGAACTTTGTCCATATATAAGGTGCTCTGGGGTATAAGGCGCACTTCTGGGTTCGGACCAAAATTTTAGTCAAAAGGGTGCACCTTGTATGCGTGAAATTACTGTACTTTCAGAAATGCTTCCTTCAGCAAGAAGCTCATACAGACCAAGGACACTAGGGATTTCTGGGCTGCCAGTGCTCATGGTCCAGCCTCTCCCCCACCTGCAACCTCAAATCCTGCTGGGCAGGGCTGCTCTCAGTCCCTCTGTTCCCCAGCCTGGATGGACACCTGGGTTGCCCCAACCCAGGTACAGCACCAGCACCTGGTCCTGTTAAACCTTGATTTCCATGAGCCTCTTCTTGACTCCAGGTTGCTCTGGATGGCCCCATCCTCCAGCTGTGCCAACAGCATCACTCAGCTTGGTGTCATCTGCAAATTTATATACACAGAGATTCCTAGTCGCTCGAATTATGGGGCTTTGAAAGGATGATAATGTAAGACTATTAGAAATTGAAAAATAGTCCATATGTATAGCTATAGAGCAATTTTCCTGATCTCACTCACAAGAAAGTGATATTTGATGCTGAAGCCAGTGAATAAGTATTACAGAATAGGAATTATTATGTATCCCTATTCAAGAATTGTAATTTTATGAGAAAGAGGTCATCTCTAACAAAACTAATTTTCTTCTGTGGAGTTACAGTCTGGTTGATATGGTAACTACCTTGATAAAGTACATTTGTTCTTTAATAAATTACATTTTTTCTTAGGCATTGTTACTATGTATTGAATTGCATTTGCATTAAAAAGCAGCACTCTACAATGGATTAAAAGCTGACTGATCTCATGTAGCAGGTGTCAGTGGAAAGTCATCATTCCTGGTGTAACTGTAAAGGGATATTTAGCACTTCTGGTGCTGTTAAAATTTTCCATGAACCCCATGGCTATAAATACAAAAATCTTTGCTGATAAAAATTTTGGATAAAGCAAATGACTGACAGGATATTATATAAGGTTGCAGACAAGAAATAAGTTTTAAACAATACATATTTAAATGCAACTTGCAAGCAGAGATGTAAGAAGAAGCAGAAATTGAAAGCTCAGGGCAGTCAGCTGTACTTTCTCTTCTGTAAATCTGTAAAGTTTTAAAAATTAGCAGAGCCTTAGCTGCAGTGCAGATTTTGTTACTGTCTCTGCCATTTTCAGTGGGTGCTCATTGCTGCAAATCTTCTGAGCATCACAATTGTTTGCTCAGGGTTTTGCCTGGCAGTAGCAGAAAAAATGGGCATAAATGCTCTTTGACAGTAAAATGTTCACCTGTGTCAGGGGTTTCATAGAAAGGCTCCAACAGGAGGAGGGCAGTTTTTGTCTTGCCTTCCCAACAGTGTGGTCCTGGGTGTGGCAGTGAGACCTGGTGGCTCCTTGGGAATGATGGATATGCTGTCAGTCCAGCACTTTGCTCCTTTGGACATACAGAGCTGTGCTAATAACTGGGATGGGAAAGTACCAACCTCATGTCAGCCTCTGTGAATTATTTTGCGTCTGGAAAGTCACTGGAAAGTTAGCATTGCAGTAAACTTTCTTTCCCTTGGAGCTTTTTATGCTCATTCCTTAGATGTAGGTGGGGGGGAGAAGCCAAAAGGAACTCAGGACATTTGTAAAATAAAGGCAGAAGTGAGGCTACAGTTCTTTAAGAGGTGACAAAAGATTTTCCCTATCACTATCTGCCCATGTGAAGGGTCCCTTCCACACTTTTTGGAAGCCTCTTTTAATTAGTGGAAGGTGCTATGAAATCTTCCTGAAACTTTCCCTTCTCCAGGTTGAACAACCCCTCATGGCTCTCTCACCCTGTTTTCACAGAAGAGGTGCTCCAAGCCTCAAATCATCTTTATGTCCCTCCACTGGTCCTGCTCTTATAAGTCCAATATTATACATATAATGATATATATTTATTATTATTGCTGTTGTTAATACTGTTATTGTTGTTTTTGTTATTGTTATAATATTGAACACATACAGACCCAACATCTCTACCAGTTCTTCTCATTAAACTGATCCCTTGAGCTACCATTGTTTACTAGTGTGCAATAACCTATTGATCTGGGAAAAGAAAGCATAAATAAAAGTAATTTCAAAGGTTTTGCAGGAAAGGGGTGGATATTTAGGCAATTCTCTGTGGAAAAGCATTTATCTGCAATTGTGTTGACACTAATTGGGAGCATGAGAAATGGCTGACAAAGGCTGGCTATTTTCATGACTTTTTAAAACCTGTGTGTAGGGGTGAATACTCTTCCAAGTTTTAGTCATTTAACTTGAACTTCTGCTTGAATAAAATCAGGGAGGTTTTCCAGAGTAGGAGCTGTCCTTTCTTGAAAAGTTTGCCATTGGTCAGTTGGCCTTTCAGAACTTCCAGCCAAGCTAAGAGTGGAAGCACATTCTGTATTTTATTAAGTTTTTTATGACTTTCATGCAGATTTACAGACAGGAGAAAGACACAAACCCAGAGTGTTGTCCCAGATGATGGAAAGGCTCAGTTCATCTATTCTGTCTTCCTGTCTGGAAAGGATAAAAGTGGCTCAAAACCAGATATGTTGTCCATCATGAAGTTGGCAATGGAGAGAGGAAGAGTATTTAGGATGTGCAGAGCCTGGGCTGGAATTATAGCTGAGGTGCCACATGCAAGTTCTGAGCAAAACTCAGATGAGCCTTTGTTATTTCTGCAGCTTCCAAAATGATGTTTTTCCCTGGGATAATTTTGTACTGGTTCTTTTGCTTTTCAGATGTCCTGTGTCCAAATGTCCACGTGGAAGGAGACCGGTTCAAACACACCAATGGGGGGACTGATGAGATTCCAGGTAAGCAGACACACTTTTCTTCTGTCCCTCTGGGAACTGAAATAGTGTAACTGTACATTTGTTGTGCAATGCTCGGATTCATTAGACCTTTCCTAGATGGAATTTTCTTATTCCAACACATGTTCAGTGGTGAAGAAGTGTATTAGAAACTGGGAGGCTCCAAATGAGTTATCTGTTGACAGCCAACACCAAATTAATCACAAACTTTCTTTTGATATGACACCAAATTAAAAAGCCAATGGAGCTTAGTGGAGTAGCTAGAGGCGTGCTATAAGTCTTGGAGATCACTTTTTTCTTACCACTGCACATTTACTGAGTTTCAATGTCCATTTATTTGATCTGTGATTGTTGTGGAAATCCAAGCACAGTGGTAATTACCCCTGGAGAAAGGTTTATGTGCACATTTATATAAATAAAATATTTTCTGAAGCACTGGTGAGAGATCAAGGGGAAATACAATCTGGTGATATCTCTGATTTTCTGTGAGGTCTGATACATCTTTTCAGCCAGTTGAAGGACTTAATGTCAGACATTTGCACGGAGTGTGCCTCTTTTCTAGCCTCCCAAGACTGCTTGAGCTGTTGGCAGAGAAAAGATGCCCATCAAGGATGCATTGGGAATAATCATGACTAACCCAAGGACATAAATCACTGCAGTGGGAGGCTGAAGGCTCTTCTGCAGCTTGATTATGTGTAGAAATGCTCAGCGTTTGACAGCTTTGCTACTCACTCAGAATATTTCCATTGGAGGATTTTCACTGCCTGCACAAAATACCAGCTCCAACTGTGCTGTCTGTGGGCAGCTTATTTTGGCTGCAGTCTGATTACATCTGAGCCTGTGATAATGTTGGGTGGTAACATCTTATGTGATCATTAATCAATCAGATTATCCCCAGACACCTGTTTTGAACTGCTGTCTGTTGCTGGGTCTGGCATTACCCTGTCCTGAAAGTCCTCCTGTCTCTGGGCTGGGCAAACCTTAGAGCAACTCAGCCCTACTGATTCTGAACGAACCCATCTGCAGTGGAAGCTGCTGCTCAAAATGAGTAGGAGGACTTGTCCCTTCTCAGATGATCACCTTCTGTGTGATTCTTTACAGAAGAATGGAGCTGTAAGTGGATTCCTACCTCCAGTTCATGTTTATCTGAATTTTGATTCAAGCGCTAGCTAGTAGACTCTAGGCTTTTATTTGACTTCTAAAATACATCTTTTGGTGAGCAATGTACAGGACAAGAATCCCAATTCAGATGTGGCACAAAAGTTTTGGGTAGAGTGAGGTGTACATGCCTATATGCAGAAATATATATATATATATATATATATATATACATACATATATATATATATATATATATATTCATATATATTGACATATATATGGACACTTAGGCTCTTCTGTAATATTTTTGAGGGTTTTTTTTCCCCTTTTATCTTCAAGTCTCATTCCCTCCTAGGAAAGAAGTCAATATTCAGTATGTTAACATAAAAGATGGCTTTGCTGTCTCAGATTTGTATGTTAGTTCAGGTTGGAAGGGTCCAGTGGAAATCATCTAGCCCAACCTCCCACCAAAATAGGGCCTCCTTAGAAATTAGGCCCATTTTAAAGTTAGATCAGATGTCTCAGGACTTTGTATAATTGAGTTTTCAGTTTCTCCAAAGATGGATACTTCACAGATCCTCTAGGCCATTGTTCCAGTTTGATCAATAGCAGTGATTTATTTTTTTTTCCCCACTATGGTAGTGAATTTGTAAGCAGAAATTAATGTTTTGCAGCATCTGGTCATGCTGATCATTCAGGGCTGTCATTTATTTGACCTAAGGGATATCTGTCCACTGTAAATGTTTAGCATTGCATTCAGGGTCTTAACAACAGATTAGTTACAGTATTTAATTGAAAGTGACAATTTCAGTCCCTCACCGAGAATACAGAGGACTGTAGAAGGCTCCCGATTGCTCCAATATGGTGGGAAAATTATTATTTTTTTATCTTGTTACTGGTGATCAGGAAAATGTGTGCCTCTTTGCTGGAGAAATTGGAACAGAACATTTGGGTCTGCTAAGGACTGTGCTGCTGGAGATGGATCATAGAAGATCAAAGTGCTGTTCCACTCTTTATGTGCTCCTTACTTACTCCATAGCATCTTCTGAAGACTCTGGGCTCCTGGGTCTGATTCCAACAGAAAAACATTTCATTCTTCCAGCTACACTGGAAAATTTCAGCTGTGCTTCCCATCCCAAAAGGGATGTGTTGTTCTGAGCAGCTTCTGTGTTCTCCCCAAAGGAGACTGCACTCGAGCTTTGAGGCACTGTGTGCTCCCCCACTCGTGGGAGGGAGGCTCAGCTTGGGATGTCTGTGGGTGACTGCACTGGGCAGGGATCTGTTCCTCTGCCATCCCCCTCCTCCTGTCTACAAGGATTTTAAATTAACACCTGTGCCTTGTGCTGCACTAGGAGCCAGAACTGATCCCTGCCCAACAGGCTCCTAACACTGAATTTCAGAGCTGTATCTTGCACAAACTTGTTTGTAGATGGACACAAAGCACGGCCACATGGAGTTGCAATAAGTCTCATTTTGGGGATGGGGAAATTGGTATTTAAAATCTTCTTAGATTTAACACATTTTTCTCTCTCAGAGAGGGACAAGACCTCAGAACTCAAGGCCAAAGCAGCAAAAATTTCTGAGGTTTTAAATTATTTTTTCTTTTATTTTTATTGGGTGAAATGCAGCAGCAGAAGGCACAGACAATTGTTTCACACAAGGCATCACCAATTCCAGCCCTTTCTTGTCTACCCTACCTGCATACAAGTTATATCATGCCCTGCTGCATTTAGCTCTGTGTTTGCATTGAAGTGGAGGAATTGAGTCACTCTGTATCAGCAGAAGTAAAAATAGAAGTTAAACATAAAATGAACTATAAAAGGAGGAACTCTGTGAGATAAAGGGAAACAGTGGTGGGGCTGAGGTGGAAGATTCATGGGATTTTGTTAAATCAGAGGCTGAGAATAGGAGTGAGGGTAGTGAGAGTGGCTCCATGAAGAATCAAATAACTGCGTCAAAAAACCCCATTGTGTTCTGGAGGAGAGCCAATGCTCTAAAGTTGTATTTTCCTTTTAAAAGACAGATGCTCTCTTTTCCTTAGACAAACAGGACTAAGTAAATCTCATCTATCTGCTTTTGTTGAGTACTGCATTGAAAGTCACTGCTAAAGTGAAAAAGGGTAGAGATTAATAGATGTAAAGTGAATCAGAAACTGACTGGCAGGGAGACAATAATGAAGTTTCTAGGAAGGGGAGTAACAAGTTAGAGTGTAGGCAGTGATGAAGACCCTCAGGGTCTAGTTTTAGGTCTAATCTCCCCTTGAGTTTCCACTCTATGGATTGGGATCAATGGCTCCAAAACCCAGGGATTTTTTTTTCCAACTAACTTGGTTAGTTTAAAAGGCCTGTTTTGGTAGGTATGGATCAATATCAGGACTATAAACTCCTCCCGTGGGAATTGATGGGGTTTCACTCAGCAGATGTTTGTATGTCACAGTCCTGTAGAGCTGGGGAAGATTTTTTTTTTTTGGGAAATCATTACTGGACAAGGTAGAGAAGGGAGGAATTCCAGACACGGCTTTTAGTTACTGCTCATTGAGAAAAGTTTGCTCAGACCTTGTTAGGTCAGGAAAGATGGATTCAGCCTTGAGGAGCTCTTAGTGTGCTCAGGAGCCAGAGAGAGGCAATTAAAATCCTGGTTTTGGTTAATCTTGCAGTGTGCAGGTGGAAAGGGGAGGTAGTGTTGCTCTCTTCAGTAGATCAGGAGAACAGCAGGAGGGAAAAAGGGAGCCACTCATGCTGAAGGACAAAGGCAGCAACAGGAAATGACTATCAGCTGTTTAAGATAATCATTCAAGACATCAGAAGAAGGCTTGAAGCTGTCAGAGATATGAAGCACTGGGACAAGAGGTGAAGTGGTGCTAATGGAGACAAACAATCAGTGATGGATAGTCCTGAGTCCTCTCGGAGCAGAGGTTTGTACTCTATGACCCTCTGGTCTCAAAGCATTTAAATAAGAAATCTCCAGCTGCAGCACTCAGGAAGGGCTGCCACAGTGAAGTAGGGCTGAATGAGCAAGAATATACAGACATCTTTACTACTGATACAATTTTGTGAGTGAAGCAGCATCTGCTTAACAGTACATAACGTGAATTCAGAGTGTAAAACTGAGTATGTTGCTGAATGCATTAGAAATCAACAGGGAATTTTGAAAGAAAGCAAGGAATCTACTTAGAATATCACTTCATTTTCCAGGAAGTCTGATATTTTAAACTAATGCTTAATAATGGTTTAAACAAAGTCCTTAGAGCATTCTTCTGGGTATTATGTTTCAATTGAGTTTTTTTAAAGAGTTGAGCTTTTTAAGAGTTGAGTTTTTTAAAAGAGGGTTCATATAATCTGCCCTAAAATGCTCAATAACACCCACCTCCCTCCTTATTGTATTTAATACCACTTATTATGCTGAATGTTCATTTTCATTCCATCAACATTTAAGAAAGGGTCACGACCAAGCAGGAAAATGCAATGATAATATTTTGCATCCTGCAGATCTGACCTTTGTGTCTTTTTAGGAGCTATAATATTGCATCAAAATACATATGAATGTTATTTAAAATTAATTATACTTCTTGAGGTTTTAAGACTTCACATTTGAAGTATTTGTATTTTATACTAGACCTGCTGGGCATGGGACCTGGTTGCAGAAACCTGGATGATCCCTAGAATTAAGAATGAGCTGAGTTCTAGTCCTGAACATTACCAGAGGAAATAATACTCCTCAGCAGGTGCTGGCTGCTGCTTTCAGGGCACTCTGCCATGGAGGTAAAGAAAGCCCTGAAGTGATTTCCACAGAGTGCTAAGATAAATAAACCCTGGGGAAGGACAATTCCAAGCAGCACATGGCATCAAACATCCCACACTGCATGGTGTTAATGGGGCAAGAGAAGAAGATGAAATCCCTGACTTTAACTCCTAAGTAGTCACACAGGTTGTGTGTGTGAACAAAAGCAGAAAATGCATTATGGGCTGCACCACAGACTGACCTCAGCCTCCAACTCTCTTCCCTGTCTCCAAAACCTCCATGTGAAAATGACCAAAATTCCAGAACATTTATGAGCTGTGTGTTTTTCTGTGATTCTATAGAGGGTGTTTGGGATTTTATGATGAAGGCACTGGTTGTAAAACTAGTTCCCTACAATTACAGACTGCAGTGGCTGTGTTTAGCTGTCAGTGTGTCTCCAGTTCCTGTGGTTTGCAGCACAGGGTTCACATTCCTGAGATGCTAGTGACTCACTAGCTAATTACAATATCCCTGGGCCTATTTATATTTGCCCACTAAAGCACGGGGTAGTGAGAAAGCTGGAGCGTCCAGGCTGCTGGACCTGCAGAACGAGCGCATGCGACCAATGTCCTCCTGGGGAAAAAAGAGCATTTGGGGTGCTGTGTGACAGGCATTGTGCCCTCCCTTTGCACTTGTCAGGCTCTTGGGAAGCCCCCAAGAGGGCAGTGAACAGTGCTTGAATAGCTGCAGAGATGTGTGAGGGATCACTGCTGTGGGACAGCAGATGCACACAGCGGTCACCAGCAGAGATCCCAAGTGCAGTGCTACTGGAGCTTGGTGTTCCTGCAGACACCAGCACTGTCCTCTCCATCCTGGGGTTATGCACACACAGGCAGGACTGGCAGCAGCTGGGACATTTGTGAGAGATGGGGCAGAAGGATGAAGCTTTGCTGTGCCATGGTATAGTCACTTTGCCCTCGTATTTTTCAGTGATCTATCACTAACCAGCAGTGTTAATGGGATAAGGCTCAGGGCTTCCTATTTCCTCCTCCCCCCACATTTTCTCTTGGAAGTCCCCCAGAAAATGTGAAACTAGTCTGAGTTGAATTTTAAACAGAGTTCCTGACATACAGATGTCTGACAATAGCAGCTGTAACTCCTGAGAAGCAAAAAGGGAAAGGAGCACCGACTGTAACTGTGGTCACAGGAGTTATGTGTGATTCTGTGAGCTGGAGAAAATGGCTGGACTTGTGCTGTGAGGTGGGTTTGTCCTCTGGGCTGGTAGATGAGATACCTGCAGTGCAGGTGACCTTGCTGAGGTCCTGTTGGCTCATTTTTTAGGAGTCTATGTGCAAGTCTTATGAAGAGCAGCTGAGGGAACTGGGTATGTTTAGCCTGGAGAAAAGGAGGCTCAGGAGGGACCTTCTTGCCCTCTACAACTCCCCAAGAGGAGGGTGCAGTGAGCTGGGGCTCAGTCTCACACCAGGTAACATGTGACCACAGGAAATGGCCTCAAGTTGTTCCAGGTGAAGTTTTGTTTGGATATTAGGGAAAATATCTTCACTGACAGGATGATCAAGCATTGAACAGGCTGACCAGGGAACTGGTGCAATCACCATCCCTGGAAGGATTCAAAAGACATGCAGATGTGGCACTTGGGGACATGGCTGGTGATGAACCTGGCAATGTCAGGTTAATGATTGGACTCAATCTTAGAGATCCTTTCAACCTTAATAATTCTGGGATCCTACCATTCTACTGTGCAATAGTTAATCTCAATACTATAGCCTAGATGACTGCATTTAAAAGGTCTTTGAAGTTTTTCAGAGGTTGACAAATGGTTCACTTGTGTTCAAAGGCATTTTAATATCCAGTAACTCAAAAAAGCACAGCAGGTCAAGCAGGCCAATAATTACCAATAAATCATCTGTGACTTCTGAGCACAGCCACTGCAGTCCTGTGAGCTGGCTCTAACTGTGCATGCCTGGTGTCCAGACCCACCAGTTATCCAGCATGGGGACCTTGGCTTCTTTAGGGCTTGTGTGCCAAGGAATTTCCCTTTCCTTCCTTTAGTCAGAAAACTAAAGAATTTGCAAGTGAAAATGTACAGTCACCCCAGCAGGGAGTAGGGAGTCACCAAAGTGTGCATTGGGATTAGGAATGAAATACTGGAGCATCCTCTAAAGTATGCACAACCAGGCTGATACCAAGAGAGTTGGGCTGAGTTCCTGGAATTAGAAAAAAGCGTGTTTTAAATCAATCTTTTTTTCTTAATATGGTCAGAGATGTAGCTGTTACTCAAGGCCATGGATCTCAATGGATTCCTGACACGGAGAATGACCTGACAGCATCAGGTCTGTGCTGGAGCAGGTAGCCTGCCTAAGCTTCTCAAAAATGTCAGAAAGTATGGAGAATGAAAGCTGAATTTACTTTAAAATGTGCTTATGCAGGAAGTAAACAGTAACAGCAGAGCAGACCCTGTGAAAGCCTTTCTGTGCTCTGAGTCCCAGCAGTGACAAATTCTGACATCTGCATTCACAAAAAAGGTTAATTCAAAAGGGTTAATCATGCACATGAAAGTGATTCTCTGACTGGTAGTATTTGCTTTGTCTTAAAAGCTAAACAGTCCAGGTAGTTTTCCTATTCCAGTGCATCTGAGATTGATGAAAAGGAAATAAATTCAATTTTGACTGTTCATAGCCCAAGAAGCAACCAATCCTTTGGTGGTAAAAAGACTAATAGGTTGTCCAACTGTGATATCTTTTAGATATTTCTCAGTCCAAGTATTTTAGATTAATTCTCCTTCAGAAACCATCCCATGGATTTTTCATCAGTGCAAGCTTTCTGGTTATTGTGGACACATGAGGGGAAGAAGGCATATATAGAATCTTAATTAAATACTCCTAATCCTTGGAATTAAATTGGTCTGTCTGATGCGAATTCTCTCTGCTGACTGCTGTGGCCAGGTTTGGGGTACTGGTAGGTCTAATCTGCTTTGTGCTGGCCACCTGGCATGAGCAACCATGACAGTCTCCTAGAGTAGTCCCTACCTGCTTTTAGGTTAGGCCTTGTTCATCACGCCTAAATTAATGGACATTATTTTATTTTCATGAACAGCTTATTGGTCAAGTTTTCTTATAGCCCAGACAGCATTACTAGGAGAATCTAGCAGGTCTTGGTAAGAAGTTTTTCCTCAAATATATTTTCTTACCTTAGAAGTAATACTACTTGCTTGTACTGAGGTCCTCCCTCACTGCTATCCCAAGGGATGATTTTCCAGATGTGCTATTTCATGGTTTTCTGGAGGAACACAGAGCACCTTGACACCTGAGGAACTCAAAAGAGGCCTTCAAAACAGAGGAACTAATTAAAACCTGAACCTAATACAAACAGTCTCAGGTAAATTCAGCTGGTGCAAGGCTGGCACACAAAGGACATCAAAGGAGTAATGAGCTCCTGTTTTGTCCTGTAAATCACTGGAGCAGGAAGGAGCTGAAAGAGGGCCTGTGGCATCAAGCCAAGTGTCCATTACTGAGAAAATGGAGATGACTTCAACACAAGAAAAGCCTTCAGTAATGAGGCTGTGACTTCTAAGCATAGCCACTGCAGTCCTGTGGGCTGGCTGTGCTTAGAAGTCACAAAGAGTTCAGTGTCAAAACCAGCTTTCAGTGTTGTTCAATATTCCACCTGCAACTGTTTGAAAACTGGAGGCAAAATGGTAAGAGAGAAGTAGGAGACAGATGCAGATAAACAGAACAGTGCAGATGAAGTGATGGTGTTATTAACATGGGTGTTGAAAGAGGCAGCTGCTTCATGCATGAATTTATTTCCTGTTTTTACAGCAGGCTGGGGGTCAGATTACAACAGCCTTTACACAAGGTGGGGTGCCTAGAATTGTGAATTCACTCACTTCTGTTTTTTAATTCTCTCTCATACTGTATCTCTGGCATAACTTTCTTGGCTTTATCTTTCTTGAAGTGCTATCTTTTCTTTCCTGTGTAAAGATACCAAGTGCTGTGTTTTTCACCTCTGTTTTGGCTGCAACTTTAGACTGAGGTTGCTGAAAGAGTAGCCCCATATTTCAGTCCAGGGACTGCCTGCTCAGCTGCCTCACTGATCCTTTTTGAAATATAACTCCATTGTATACCTCAAGTAAGGTTTCTGGTCCTCATAGTCCCAAATGTGGATTGGTGCTAGGGCTGAGATCAAACTCCTTTTTGTGGTCTGCATGGGACTCCTGTGGCTTGTTCCTTTCCTGGGGCCATGGAAAAGTAGAAATTATATATTCCAGTGCTGTGATGGAGAGTAAGCAAGCCAGGATCAGTAAACCAACAGCCTGAGTGGTGGCATCATGTACCAGAGGTAAATCTGATATATAAATTTTATAAAATTGAGACCATCTAAAATGTGCTCCAAGCCTATCATTGAGTATGACCTAAAAGCTACTAGGCTTGCTGGAAGATGTGGTATAAGACCTGTTCCATTTGTTTAGCAAAACTTCATCTTTACCTCAAGCTCTTAGCTGCTCTCCCTACTGGAATCTGGGGATCTGGTGAGAAGAAAGTTGGGTCAACATGAAGTGCTGCTTGAATCCCAGCTGGAACATCAGTGGAAAAAAAGGTTAATAGCAAGAACCTCTTTAAAGCACTCTTGAGGCCCTTAATCTATGGACTCTGGAAAGTTTTATAGTTCCGAAATTCCCTTGCAAGCTTCTTGTAAAATATAGCTGACTAATTTTTTAAATTACCTATTCAGCCCATTTAGTCATCACTGCAGTGCTTCATGAAGGACTTGTGGGCAGGCAATAAATCCCTGGTTTGCTCCTCCAGAGGTGCAGCCCCTAATGTTTGGGGGGTAAGTCAGGAAACCACTGCTGACTGATGATGCTGAATCAAACTGCTGGGAGAGCTGAATGTGGCGTGAATTACCCATGCAAAAATAAACTGCTCCTTTATCCATCTTTGCTGGAGAGGTAGATTACAGTGAAATAAACAGGGCAAGAAGACAGAACTCTTATCCTTCATAAGTCTTTGGAAATAATTTCTTCTAACAGCCAGATAGTTGGGGGAAAAAAATTACAAACATTTGCAATGGCAAGGTCTAAACAGTGTGAGCTGCAAGACTCATGCACCTGCTCCTGTGCAATGCATTGCACACTGTGCTGCATGACATGCTTGTCTCTGCATTGGGGAGACATGGGTTGGACAGGTGGACCATAAGGAATTGGAGGGGTTGGCATTCCAACTGTGGTGGTCAATGGCTCGATATCCAAGAGGAAACCAGTGGGGTTGGAATTGGGGCTGACACTGTTTGACATAATTTTAGTGACATGGACAGTGGGACTGAGGGACTCTCAGTTGTTTGCCAAGCACACCAAGCTGTGAGTGCAGTCACACATTGGAAGGAAGGGATGGCATCCAGAGGGACCTGGAGAGGCTGGAGAGGCGGGGCTGAACCTCAGTGAAGTTCAGCAAGGCCACGGACAAGGTGCTACACGTGAATCAGAGCAATCTCAAACCAAATCCAGGCAGATAATTTATTGATGGCAGCCCTTGAGGAGAAGGACTTGGGGTTGCTGGTGATGAGAAGCTCAACATATCTTGCCCATGAGCACTCATGACAGGATTTCTTTTCCTGTGGAAGAAGAAATGTCAGCAACAGCAAAAACACTGTGGCAGGTAAGGGTTACTACAACAATAACATTCAGCAACACATGCTGAATAAAGTCAATCCTTTGGAACTTGGATACTTCTACTCCAGCCCTGAACTGAGACACTTCTTGGCTGTCCAGAAGTAGTTGTTTTCAGCATAGAGCACTGTGGAAGACAGGGATGCCAAATGTTTAGACACAGGAGAAAAAAAAAAACAAACCTCACCTACACTTTGCCTTGATGTAACTGATTGCTAGACCTATCTCATTACTTATATACCATATAACCTTATTTTATGGCATGACAGCATATTTTTTACTCTTTTTTAGAGTATATATTAGCACAGAAACAAACTAAGGTAACAAAAACTAGGGCTCCTTACAATGGCAATAACCTTGCAGACCATACTTGAGGAGTTAAAAGGGACACTGAGGGCATACAGGCTCTTCCTTAAAGGCACAGGAAATCTGTGAAAACTTAATTTTCAAGAGTGCAGAAGATGTTAGGCAGGTTCATGGATTTGAATGATCCCCAGGTTACTGTTTATCACAGGAATTCATACACTGCTCTGGTGTACAGTAAAGTTCAGTGCCATTGACCATCCCCCAGTAAAAGGAGCGTGAGCTATTCTATCACAGGCTGTCCAGATTGCTGTTTTCAGAAATGTAGGTGAACCAGCAGGTGATGACAACTTCCCTGATCATGGCTATTGGTGATACTTCATCAATGCATTATCAAGGCTAATAATTCACCTGGGAGTTTGAGAAAGACCAAAGGAAGGAGAATTTTCTGCAAAAGCTCCTTTGTTTAATATTGGTGCCATGGGTGGCAATCCACTTGTGCCTGTGTGGTGTCCAGTGCCTTTCCTGGTCCCTTTCACAATCACTTTCCACATTCCTCTCCAGGCTGCTGTCTCACCAAAAACTTTCACAATTAGAAGTGGCCCAGCTGTTTCCCCTGTGAGTGTTATCGTGGGATACTTGGGAATACAGAGCAAGAGACTTTTTCCAGAAAGCTGCTCTAGGCAAAATAAGAAGTCAATGACTCTGTCCTGCTTTGAGAAGTCTTTCCAAATGTGTTCAGTAGTGTGTTTTCTGGATATTAAAACTTAGATTTTTTTTTGCTCTCTTTTTCTGGTTTTTTTGTGGTTTTTTTGCCCTGAAGACAGGAGAGCCAGGAAAATCTCAGCCTACCCAACAGCTTCCATATTGCTGTCCATACAAGATCCTTTAATGGACCCAGGCAGAAATACAGCCTATACTCAGGGCAACCAAAAATGGCCCCTTTAGTGGGGTATTCAGATAATAATCTTGAAACAAATGTTGTAGAATCATGGGATGAGTACAGAGCGGTTGGATCACCCTTTGTTCATGCTTTAAAGTGCTGGGTACACTGTGGACATTTATCCTGTAAAAGAGAATCTGGCTGCATGTTACAGTTAGATGACGTTTAAGTTGTCCGGTGCCAAGTTTTGCCATCTTCTTCCTGCAACAGAAAGATCTGTGTGTGTTTTCTGATCCTGGAAAACAGGCTGCTTCCTGTAAGGGGGTTATAACTCTCAGGTAGTTAGACATTCAGCTGATTTGATCAGCAGAGCAGGGCATAAGAAATTACTTTTCAAGCCAAGTACGCTGTTACAAATCTGAGCTTCTCTTTCAGCTCACTATTTTAATTTTAATATGCACTAGGGTCTGCTGGCTTTCAGGAGATGTAATCATGTTAGAGGGTTTCAGTGCCCCATATTGTTTTAGAAGCTCTAATGAAGTAAGAGGCTTAAGATCAAAGAGCATCTTATTAAATGCCATATTTATGGCATTACTGATTAAGCAGTTTATGAGCCAATTGGGAAACCACACCTGCCCTGCTACACAAAAAGCCACCTTTTAAATCAAAGCAGCTGAGAGCAGGAATCTCTTGCCCTTTCACCCTGTGCTTTGGCATGGTGTAAGAGGTAACAGCATTTTCCCCTTGCTAATTCAGGCACATCTGTTCTTTCCCATTCACTTGTAGAGAGAACGGGGAAGTTACATGTGGCACCTCATTTTCTATATGCCACTGACAATATGATGCCTCCTTGGTGGTGGGAAAACCAAAGAACAGACTATTTCTGCTGTAACTCCAGCACAGAAATGCTGTGTGACACATTTAATTCTTTGGCAAAAGATCTCATTGAACAGTTTTTACTGAACGTTAGTGAACAAACACTGCCAGGTGAAATGTCCTGGTCAGGTGTTGTAGAAATGATCACAGCATTGCTTATTTTTTACATTAATATTGTAATTCAAGACTAAAAAAATCAAAATTAAAAGCTTTGTGCTGTCTCCCTCACTATCCGAGTTCCATTCCTAAAGTCAAGGGAATGTAATCCATGCAAAGGGCTTCCAGGCACACTAAGTAAACCAAATTATAATAATAGTAGTAATATTAGTATTAACAGTAGTAATACTACTAGTAGTGGTAATAGTTATGATAATAATGTATTTGTTTGTCCTTCAGCTGAAACAATCTTAGAGGTTCCTTTAATTCACAAATTCGTTTGGAGGTTTGCCTAGGTGTTTTCTTTCCAGTTCCACTTGGGTAATCTGCCTTGAGCACCTTCTCAGCTCAAATAACAATGTTTTGGATTTGTTTCTTTGTTATTTAGAAGGATTTTGAAAATCATAGCTGGTTAATCAAGGTAATCTCCAACCTTTATGCAATTCTGATGGCAGATAAGGCAATGTGAATATAAGTTGTATGGGATTTGTTAACATTTTTGTTGTCTTTATGTGTGCTTTACTCCCTGCACAAAATGGATAGCATTCCCTGTAAGCAAAACACATCTCGGACAACTTCAGTACTCTGAAAATTCCTGTCTGTGTAAGCTCCCTTTCTGCTGAAAGGAAGGAGGCACTCCATGTAGGGGTTCAGCCTGTCCGCAAGATGCTTTGTCTTCATGACTCCTACATTTCTCTGCTGACTCACAAAGAAACTGAGAAAATCTGCATCCATCATATGTCTTATTTTCAGACAGCTAAAATGAGGTGAGATGCATCTTGTTCTTGGCTGAGTTCCTAATTTTTTAGTGTATGGACTGATAACAAATCTTCTGTAATTCTATTGAAATCTTTCAGCAAGCAAAGCGTCTCTTACCTTTAAGGGCTTTGTTTGTAAATGTAGTATCCAAGAATGGAGGTTATCTCACCAGTTGGGCAATATTTAAATTTGGCACAGAATACATTAGTAGTGTGATTAAAGTAAAAAAGCCTTTGCTTTTGAGTGTGGACTCTGACACACCTAAGGACTTAACTTTCTCATGGATCTACGTTACATCTTTCAAAGATCTATCCTCATTTGTCAACTGATTAAAAATAGAGAAAGCAGTATTTGAATTATCAATCCATAGTCTGAATAAAAGAAAAAAAATCCTATTATGATTTACTTTTGTGCTTTACCCAATCCTAAATGTAAATGGGATTATGTTGTGAGAGCGTGACTTATTTTCATTACACCAAATTCTGTTTGCAAAGTAGTTTTGATAGCCATTTCATGGTGTTACTTAGGCTTTTAAAAGTGCATTTTGATAGGAAATTCAGGAGAAAGAGATTTATTCAATCTGGCTGTTTCCACTGGAAAAGCATACCAGAGTACACAGCTTCAGAGTTGCCCATGATATGAATGTTCATTTAAGTTGTCAGAAATAATGATGCAGCTTTGGGTCTGAGCTAATGATGGGAAAACTTGGCAAGAACATCTTGTCACTGTACCTTGCACTTGAGCACTTTCAGTAAGGGAGCTTCACAAGACCTCTGAAGAGAAATAGGATTTCACAGCCTGAGGCCTCAGAGGACATTAATTGGGGAAGCATTGTAGCCTTTATCAACCCCACCTACCTCTCCATGGAGGCCCAGGGACCTGCCACAAAAACAATTACAGTAATTTCATGACTATAAGGCACACCCTTTTAAGACTAAAATTTTCCCTCAAACCCAGAAGTGCGCCTTATAGTCCGGTGCGCCTTATCTGATCTACAAAGTTCGGAAAATTGCGAACCCGGAAGTGCGGTCTGCAAACTGAGCCAGGACCCTCGGGAGCTGTGGCCATGCGGGGGGAGTCGGGAACCGCGGGAGCCGCAGCCGCTGGGCAGGGGAAACCAGGAACCAGCGTGGCTTCTGGGCAGGGAGAAGCGGGGGAAAGTGGCGTGGTTGCGGGGAAGCACCAAGAAGCACTGCGGGAAAGCACTGAGAAGTGGTGAGAAAGTGCTGCGGAAAAGCGGCGAAAAATCGTGGCGAAAAGCCGCCGAAAAGCGGAAAAAAACGCAGTGAAAAGCTGCATTGCAGTGAAAAGCTGCCGGAAAACGGCGAAAAATCACGGCAAAAAAGCAGCAAAAAATGGCGGCGAAAAGCCGCAAAAAATCACCACAAAAAGCTGCCGCGAAAAAGCGGCGAAAAATCGCGGCGAAAAGACACTGAAAAATTGCGAAAAATCACGGTGAAAAAGTGGCGAAAAATCGCGGCAAAAAGGCATCAAAAATTGGCAAAAAATCGCCGCAAAAAGTGGTGAAAAATTGCCGCAAAAAGCTGCCGAAAAGTGGTGAAAAATCGCTGTGAAAAGCGGCCACAAAGCGTCAAAAAATCACCGTGAAAAGCGGTGAAAAAGCAGCAAAAAATAGCAGCAAAAAGCGGCAAAAAATTGCCGCGAAAAAGCAGCGAAAAACTCTGCAAATTGAGACCCTGCCAGTAATTCGCTACTTTGTTGCGCGTCACACGGCTCCTTGCTGCAAAAAAATAGTGCGCCTTACCTGAGCTACAAAGTTGCGACTCATGGGGGGGGTGCGCCTTATAGTCCAGTGTGCCTTATGGTCGTGAAATTACTGTATATCCATGTTCTGGAGGGAGAGACACTGAAGTTATAAGAGACACATTAAGGACATGGTGATGAAGGGCTTCTTCCCACACTCCTTTGCTGTTTTATGTTAATGTACCCCCACCCCATGCTCCCCATTGGCCCAGACCACCCTTCTGCCCTTATATGGTAATTCTCCAGAATGTTCTCCCTTCCCCTGATGCCCATTGGCCCTGGTTTTACTGCATGTTCCACCCCTGTCACCCCATTGGTTCCCTGGTCCCTTGCCCCGCCTATGCACCACTTTCCCCTGTTCCCATTGGGCCCTGGCACCCTGCTCCGCCCCTTTTCCCCTATTTAAACCTGAACCATCCATGCTCCTGCTGCTTTGTCCCTGGATTTGTTTGGTGTGTGGTTGCAATAAACCCTATGGGAACTCCATACAAAACAAAAGGCTTTTCCAGTCATCACGGCAAGCCTGTGCATGTGTGACTGTGTGCCCCTACCTGCTTCAGGAAGGCAGAAGCAGCTGTCACTGCACCTCTCCTGTGAATGCTTAACAATTCTGTTACTTCCTCGGTTCCTGTGGATGAGGGATATGTGCAACCTGGTGGAACGAGCTGTACGGGCAGATCGCTGCCTTGTTTGTGACAGCCAGGAGGGAGCTCTCGTGTTCTGGTGGGGTCTGTTTGCCCTGATTTACAGCTGCAATCGTGGCTGATTGCAGCGTGTCAGAGGGCTGCTTGCTGTAGAGGTGATTATGAGGCACTGCCATGAGGCCCTGGAGCACTTTAAATGCTTTATTTGCCCTCCCAAATGCCCAGTAATAGCTGAAAACAGAGTGGACAAAAAGGAAAAGCTGTTGACAGCCAGGAAAGTTACTGTAATACTAAAGGCCTCAACTTGGCACCAGACAACCATTTCTGTCTTTGCAAATAATTAGGATTGTATTTCCTCTGAAGAAGCAATTTCTTCAGAAAAAGCTCCAGAAAGTGATGGAAGATTTATATTTTATTTACTCTTTTGTGTTTTGATTTGCCTGGGTACTGGCCCACACAGGTTTTTGCACTTATTTTTTCATATAAATGTGAGGAATAATGTCATTAGTTTGGTGCCTTTTACTGTTGATGCTGTTTTCAAGCTCTGCAGTGTCTTTCAGCCTGAAAGGTTTGGGAGGACAACTAAGAAACCCAAGAATCTTCAGGCTTAATTTCTTTACATAAAACTGTTTATCTATCCTAGAAAGCTTTAAAGAGCTTACTAGCTGAACAAAGTTGAAAGAACTGCCAGTTTTAAAAGTAATTTATTCAAATAAATGACTCTTACGTCACCAGGTTTATGTGCTGGAGTTACAAAACTGGAGCTAATATGCGTAATTGTGCATCTGTGAGGGGGAGAAGATGTTGGAGTAGCCTGAATAAAATTAAAACACATACTTGCTCAGTTGCTCACAACCTGCCTTTTGCAGTGCCTTTGCCTCTAACTCCACACTCTGCGTTGTTCTGGGAGTGGCTGATAGTTTGGATTTGCACCCTGTGGAGCCAGTTTAGAGCTAAAAGCAGGATGTTTGCACCCACACAGTTCTGCACCCCCAGGAACTGGATGAATTCATGGCACCATTGTACCCCATTGTCCCTCACAGGGTTTAGCAGCCGGGACTTTGTGTCACAAAACCGAATGTTCCTTGAGGCCGGCACCACATTGATGTTGGAGATGCATAGACTCACTTGTGGGTTAAGCTTTAAGATTGAGCTAAAAATGCCTTGTTAGAATGAAGTCAGAAGATTTAGCAGCTGTCTTTTCACCAAGACTAGTAGCTCATGATAAGTTACTTGGACTGAGTTGTATTAAAATGATATTAAAAGTGCATGTGGTCCAGTTTCTTGGACAAGTAGTTTTCAGGAAGGACCTGGACCATTGGAATGGATACACAGTGGAGGTCCATGAGAAAGATGAGAGGGCTGGAACATCTCTACTGTGAATAAATGTTTCAGTCTGCACCTCTGCATTTTTCTGCATGGGAGTTAGTGAATTATGCAGCATTTTCAGGATGTTGTAGCAATGCAAAAATTAGCTACTGATTTCTGGAAAACTCTGCTCAAGCCTGTGACAGGTTGAATTTAAGTTTGGTTTTGAGTTTTGGGATGACAGGATTAGATCGTATCAGAATTTTATTCTGGCTTTTCTCAGTAAGAACAGGCTCGTTTCTGAAGTGCTGTTTGTAGGCCAAGAGATCCATGCAAGTGCAGTTGGAGGCATGTCCCCCTGCCTGATTAATATCTTTAATTTGTATTTCTGTAATGGATAGGATTTGACCTGATGGATTCATTCAGCGTGAAGCAGATTTTTGGAATGAAAGAAGATGGGGTTCAGAGTGCCTATGTACGGCTTGGAAGCTTTCCTGTTGTTCAGAAAACTGAGTGAGTACTCTGGCTTTTCACTTTACTTTCATCTGAACTGTTTCCTTGTATTATTTGGTTTCTCTAGGTTAACTTTGTAGTAGTTATCTGGTACCTACAGGCATGTTTCTGCTTTGAGCAGCTGTTTCAGTTCAGCTGGCACAGAATATGCACAGCGAGCCTCAGCAGTAACTACAGGCTCCATCCTGGCAGAATGTGAGCTGTGTTTGGTGAATCTCAGCGGTTCTGAGGAGCAGTATCAAGACATTCACAAAAGAACTTAGGGCTACATAAACAGCTTCTAGAGGGAATATTTGGTAGCCCTCCCATTGAGATAGAAATTTGCTAAACACAAGAGACCACTTGCTGGTAGATGCTGTGACCAGTTAGCAAGTATGGATTCTGGTCTTGTAGAAATGTGAGCAGTTTTTAATCCTGTCACAGTATGGAGTCAGTCCTTGGAGTATTTTATGTCCTAAGGCTGCCAGTTGTGTCCCAGTCTATCACAAGTGTTTCTTTGGGTTGTCACTTGAATCCTGCTAGGATTAGCCTTGGAAAGAATGAGTGCATAATTTCATTGAGTACTACAAGCCATAGATTGAATTGTGATAATTAACATTTCTGCAGCAAATTTCTCAGTGCTGGTTTGAACTTCAGCTTTAAAAAAAAAAAAAAAATCAATAATACTTCTTTTCATTCTTATGGATGAGGCAGTGCTATTTTTTTATTCTGTTTATAGCTCTTTTTCTGAGCTCACTGCATTTTTGAGATTATACTATGAATTACATTTGCTTGATTTCACAATATTTTTTTTCCACCTGGAACTTAGAAGATTGATGTGCTCTTTTTCCCTCCTTCTCTTTCTCTACATTAATGAAATTAAAAAAAAAAAAACGATATATTGAGAGGAAAATTGTTTTCTCTAGAGTCCATAAATGACAGCAAGTCTAAGGGTAAATAGAGTCACGATCAGTGATCTGACTCAAGGCAGCCAAGTAAAGACATTTTAGATTTGGTATATATATAACTGGTCTGAGTGTGGATGGGAATGAACCATAAACCTATTTCACTTGGATGGCAAGAAACCTATTTCATTTGTCTCCCTGTGATCTCTGGGTTCTGGGTGATACTACGACAAACAGAGCAATTCCTGCAGTATAAGCAGGAACTGTCAAGTATGAGCTGGTAATCTTCATATCACACAACTCAGTCACCACTGCTGCTGTGTCCAGCCTTACTTTCCATAATTCAGTAGGTGGAAATGGAGTGAATGAAAGTTTGAAGATCTGTGAAACAAGTGTGATGGTGAGAAATCCAAGAACTGCAGTGTAGACAGGTAAAATTAAGAAGCAGCCAAAAACTGAAGGGTTCATTCTCTGGAAGAACCTCTGGGAAATCAAAGCTTGGTAAAGGGTCTTTGAATAAGGGTCATGGGAGACAGAAAGTCAGTGGGTACTTGACATGAAAACCAGCAGGGAAGAAAGGCATGCTTTTAAAGAGGAGCATAATTAACGACTGGAGAAAGCACAGATTACAGAGAATTGTCCATTTGAATCCCTTTTCCAAAGTAAAGATCGGAGAACTTTGTTGTTGTTTCTGTTGTTGTTTCTCAGAAAGACTGAGGGAGTGAAGCCAGACCAACCAGCTATGACAGCTTTCCATCTGCTCAGATTACACCCATCTATTTGTTGTTGCCCTTAAAATAAGCTGAATATTTTATCCCCTAGGACAATTAGAAGTGAAACATCCTTAATTAGTAGACTGAAGTGAATAAAATTCCTTTTGAATTATCCTGAAATATGGAATTCAAGGAGAACTTTCAAATTTTTAGTCTTTTGTATTGTAACTTCCACACTCCTGTGGTTTGGGAATGAACTCAAATGGATATAGCACCATGGAAGGTGTTTGCATATTTGGTTCATTTTTGCATTTGTGTGCCAGGACTCTGAGATGCTGCATGTAGGGTCATTGCTCACAGAAAATGAAATCTTGTAAAGCTGCACAAAACCGATAACTGGAATAATAAACCAAACAAAAACATCTGTCGTGGCTCACAGATAACCTCCAGCAATGTTTAGCAACTGATAGCAACATCCATAATTAGATACAAAATCAGTAACTGAGGAATACATGTAATTCACTTTATTATCTGCTTAAAGGATTTGTATTCTTTTATACAAGCAATAGTACTTTTACAAAGTGCCAGATTAGCTGTCTGGGAAATGTGCCTACTCATCTTCTGATCTGTAACCTACAACTATCAACTTTCTTCCTCTTTGTGGTGAGGCATCATCTGTGAGCAAACAAACCCAGCAACCAGAGCTTGGCTTCAGTCAAAGACCTAATTACTGAGGGACTCGGAGCTCTCTGTAGCTGTCTGAGGACTGGCCCCAAAATCCGGCTGATTTTCCCCACTCCTCATGTAACTGGGGCTGTCCTACTGCTTGTTCATGGCTCCTCAGTGGTTCTCCTGGCCAAAACTGTGCTGCAGACTTCTGTTTTTGGATGCTCAGGCTCGTTTCTCATTACTGGTGTCTTGCCTAATGCCAAGATTTTGTCTCGCTCTTTTGTTCTGTCGTTTACCTGTATCTCCCAGTTGTGACTCCAGGGCTTCCTAGTGGCCATGTCCATCCCAGTTTTTCTCTTACCTGGTCTGGTTCCAGCCTTTCTTGATCATGATCTTGGCTGCCACCTCACAGAATTACCTGATGCTTGGCCAAGCTTCTGGTCATGATCTATTTGCTCTTCATATTGGTAGAGTGTTGTACCAGTACAGAGTCTTGGGCTGCTTAGGGCACGATACCTTTGTGTGTTTTTCTGTGTCTCCTGACATCAACTTTGACTTCAGTCACCTGCCTTATATTTCTTCATGAGCTTCTGCTCTAGTCTCATCATTTTTCCTCTTCCAAGAGAAGAAATTGTACAAAAAGCCACCAGAGATTCCCACACTGAACATAGAAACTGTTGAAAGCTTCCTTTTTTCTTACTTTTCCCAAACAAATATTTCATATTAAGAAGAGCAGAGACAAAAAAGCTTGTTCATCTTAGAGAAAGAAGACACAGTGAGGGAGGAAGTGTATAAATGCATGTGTAAAAATATCTGATAAGGAGGAAGCAAAGAAGACAGAGCCAGAATCTTAGTCATGTTCATTGACAGGACAAGAAGGAATGGGAACAATTTAAATCAATGAAATCTAAACACAAGAAAAACCTTCTTTAGATGAGAGGATCTCAAGAGGTCCCTCACTGTCTTCTATTTCTAACAAGGTAAAAAGGAGATAAAGCATGATGGAGGTGGAATGACTGAGGGCTTTTTTGGTCATGTAGAGCAAAGGACTGTAGGGAGAGCTGGGAAACACAGAAAAGACTTCTGCAAACAGAGAAGAACAAGTTTTTCACATGGCTTCTTAGGGAAAAAAAAGTTGTTTGGGGAAAAATAAATGACAGCAAGTGAGATCTAGAATAGATTCCTCTTTTTTTTTTTTTACAACCTGTAGGACAGAGAAAGACCAGAAGAAATTACTTAGAGAGGATGTATCTATTCCATCACTGAGGTTTCTGAAGTAGAAGTCAGGAAGATGTGTACCAAGGATGTATGAGACACATCCTTCTATTTCCTCTTCCTCTTCCTCTTTTCTTGATTTTCTTTCCCTTCTGGCATTCTAAGAGCCTTGGTGATGTGAAGCCTGTTTAAATGAGTTGTCTTTCTCCAACTTGGTTTTGCAGATCTTATGGGTTACGTTTCTTATTAGCAGGCTCAGCTGTTATAAAATTGGTCAAATTGCTCAAGTGCACTGACTACACTCTTCCTCACCAAATGTCATTCAGTGTCTGAAATGAGAACTGACAATATATATTTTTTTCCATAGTTATTACAGTTGTAGGATCTCATGTTTATTGTCACAGATGAAAGCTCTTTTTGCAAATTAAAGCAAGTGAGAAGGTTGCTATATATTAAAAACTAGCAATGGTTAAAAGAGTTTTCTGCCTTCTTACTAATGTTTTTTCCTTGTGCAAGTCGTGATTCACTTGACCTTGTAGTTGAGTTGACTCTTAGACTAACCTGCAGCACTGGGGGATTCTTTTGTCTTGGAGCTTTATAAGAGCCTTTTCTGCAGTCTATCCTGTTGTCAGAATTATAGATCAAGGAGCTGGCAGAATGCTCCCTGTAGGTATCAGGCATCCAGCAAAGTTCCACAATATTGATCATCAGTTCAATTCAGCCCTGTGTGAAAGAAGAACATAAAATATTTCTGGGGACAGCAACTCCTGCTCTTGGATCCCCAAGTAAAGCTGAACTTTTAGATGCAGATAACTTTTAAGTGAGGAAATAAGTTAAAACTGCTAATCAAAGTTTTTGTTATTTATGTAGCAATGCAGTTCTGTAAAAGATACAGGGACCAGTGACTTCAGAAACAGCTTTTATCACATCTTCAAAGCAATGAGAGTGTCTTCAGATTTGCTTTTGGCATGAAATCTTTCTCTGTTGGGAACTTGCAGCTGGTTCCTTGGCAGCTTTAAAAATCAGTTGAGGATGGCAGGTAATGGGTCATTATGGCTTTCTGTCAGTTTAAATCTACCTGATGGGCTGTTTGTCAGCCTTAGGTGATGAGGTGTAGCCAGACTCACTGGGATGTTTAGGTACCTAACTCCCAGTTATTTCTGTGGGTATTAAACAGCTGAAAACCCTTTTTGAAATTAAGCTTGCATAATGATATTCCTGTTCCCAGCTCAGAGCTGTCCAAAACCATGAAATTGTTAAGTCTGGAAAAGCCCTATAAGATCACTGAGTTCAACTGTTAAGCTGCACTTCCATGTTCACCACTAAACCATGTCCCCCACATCCACACTTTCTAGGAACATTTCCAGGGATGGCGAATCCACCACTTCCCTGGGAAGACTGTTTCAATGCTTGACGACCTTTACATCAAAGGATTTTTTCCTGATACCTAGTTTTAGGCAATCCCCTTCCAAATCCTACTTCTGTTCACTTCTAGGTGCTCCTTCTGGCTCTTCCTGTAGATTTGCTAATTTCCAGGGAACTGAGACTTCCCTGGATAAAATAACCAGTACCAAGAAGTGAGCAGCCTTGTCTACTCTCCTGAAGGAAGGATTTCTTAAGGGAGCTAGTGGGAACCTGGTTCAATTTTCTTTTGTGCCAGAAGAATTCAGAGTTTCTGTGTCCCTGGAGGGAGAACCAACTTATAATGGTGCGTATCCTGCAGGGGCACTTCATACAGCAAAAGCCACATTAATGGATGAAACCAGAGTGTTCTGAATTTATAACTTGGCTGAAAAGATAGATTCAAAGCACAGATTAAAATATGACTGAATATTTTGGCATTAGGAGAGACTGGATCTCAACCTTTGCTGCAACTGCAAAACAGTATTCTGGAAATTTTGAGGACTTTTTGCTTTTAATGGAATTAAAGGCTTCTAGTTTTATGTGCCTTGGACTGTGCCAGTTTCTGCATAGTGATGGATTATGTTAACTATTCATTAGGACAACATTTCATAGTTTGTTCCTCATTAATTGCTGCCATTATGTTTTGTTTTGTATCGAGTTCTTATGCCTGACTGCTCAGATGTCCTGAAGTAAAACCATAATATTTATGAAGGGTTTATTTGGGAATGATCATAGGAGCAGGTTGGCTTGGGCATGAAGAACAATGTTAAATGTGACTCTTCAGGTGGGGAAAGAGATGGCTTAGAGGCATTACAGACAATGTTTGAAAAATCGTGGATGGCATAAAAGATAGAAAAAGAACAGGTTCATTGTGTTTTCCCTGATAAGAACTGAGTTAGGTCCTAAACAAAGAGGAGGAGGCTCATTCTGCAGTGGGCTGCAGCGAGTGATTCCTTGTCAAGGGATATTGTGAATGTCCTAAATTTACCTGAGTTCAAGGGGAGGATGCAGAGGTCTATATGAGATAAACCATAAAAAGCTATTGATACAGAAATTGCATTTGTCTCTGAATTAAAATCCTGGATTCCAGAGAGCCAGAGGTATGAGAGAGATGTTTTTTTCTGTTCATTCTCATTCTTAGGCATCCAGTAATGGCTAGTAACAAAAACATAGTGATACTGGATTAGTTATGCCTTCTGTCCTGCCCTGCACCCCCGTGTTATGACAGGTTTTTATGATGGAATAGAGGAAAGCAGTATTGGATTTGGTTACTTCACGTGTTTGGTTATGTGCAGAGGTCATGGTGTCATGCTGAGTAAATCTCTGCCTGATGTGTTTGCAGTGTTTAATGTGGGAAACTTCTGTTATCTGGGGCTGCCAGCTAGGGAACATCTTGTAAAGACATTAGCTGTAGTGCTTGTTTTGGGGAAGATATGACATTTTTACAATATAGCAATTATAATATGGCTATAATTTGGTAACTTAGAGGGTTTGGGGTGTTCCCTGCCATTTTCAGAAGTCACAGATCTCTGGTGCATCTGGAGCACAACAGAATTATTTATAAGTTTCATGAACAGAAGCATGAAGTGAAAAACCTTTTTAACACGATGGATACTCAGCTGCACATTTCCATTATATTTTACCCAATTTCAGAGCTTCACTATTGGAATGATGAAAGGGCTCCATAAAGACAGAACCTGGAGGGCACAAACTCATGTCCATCTCTCTTCAGGATTCCAAATAAAGCAGATTTTCTAGGAACTATAATGATACTTTTAGAAAGCATTGCTGGGACATGGAGAGAGTCTTAGAAGTTCTGCTGTTCACTGCTAAGCCTGATACATTGCTCTTTCCCCTCCCCATGCCAGGGATGTATTTCCACAAGGCCTGCCTGATGAATATGCCTTTGTAACTACCTTCAAATTCCGGAAGGCTTCCAGGAAGGAAGACTGGTATATCTGGCAGATTATTGACAAATATGGCATACCACAGGTAAGAGACTCTTTTGCAGACAACAGGAGCAGCCTTTTTTTTTTATTTTTTTTTTTCCTATGAGCCAGTTTTTTTATCTTTCCCATTCCTTTTTCTTGTGAACTGGTAAAAATCCTGTTTTTTCAGTCAATTTTGCTGCAAATATTTTACTTTTAATTCAAACTCCAAATAAATGTTTGTATATACCTTGGTTGTTATTAGGATGCAGATGAACGTGTTAGCTGGAAAGGGGGACAAAAAAATACCATCCTTGCTCTTGAAACTACTGTTGAGTTTTCAATTGTTTTGTTGAGATAGTTCTGCTTGGGGAAAATATTTGCCTTTTTGGGAAAAGGTTGTAACATGGGTGTACTACAGAGCAGTGATTTATGTCAGGTTTTGCACAGCCTTGTAGGTAACTTGTAAATGCATTATGGGTTCCTGCTCTGGATGTGGGTGTAACACCTGTTATAGCTCACAACCCTGATTCCTGGCTGCTGCACAATTTGATCAATTTTTTTTTCAAATACTCTCAGGTTCTCAGAAAAAAATACTGTAAGTGTGTACTAAAGGGCTGTCTGTCCCTACACAGAATGTTCTTAGCAGCTTGGTTTAGGTTTTCAGGGATGCTTGAGGAGGGAGTGGTTTGGATGGGCTGTGCATTTTTCTGCTCAGCACCAGATAGAGTGGTGATGGCATTACCCAGGACTCTAAAGTGGGCTGTCAGCATGAGCTCACAAAGCTGTGTAATTCAGTATTGCTGCCTTGGGACTGGGATTTAGAAGGATTTGGGGAGCTCTCACTGAAGAATAGGTGCAGTTTGAAAAATTAGATAACTGGGTTTGAAACAGTGGGAAAAGGTTTATATGAAAGTGACTATAGGCTCCAGCTTTGTTAAATGATTTCCTGTGCCACATGCATTCCTATTGCTGCACAGTGAGAATGTGTCACTCAGTATTTCTTACAGGAAGCTGAAAATTTGAACTGCTTAGGTGTGAAGAGACAAACACAGAATATTTCCAGTAATAATCTCAAAAGTTCCTTAGATTATGGTGGCAGAAGTGCTTAGAGCCCCATGGGCCTTGTTTCATGTGAAGTTGGTGTGGTTTGGCCACTCCCTTGCAGACCTGCGCTGCTCACAGATGCAGACACTTCTGAGCCAGCACTGACCCAAGCTGGCATTCCCAACCAGCACAGTGCTCAGCTGCACGAAGTTGTGTCAGATGTGGATCAGCCCACCCTGGGCTCCTCACATCCCTCACAGCTCAGTGCTAAGTCAGCCCAGACTCTCTCTGCTCTGCAGCTTGTGGACACAATTCCTGGCTCTGCCTGCTCCATTCCCTGCTGCTTGCTGGTAACTGCCTGACTTTGGTAGAAGAAGATACCAATTTGTAAATTAACTCCAAGTTGCATGTCGTCAAATACCTATTTTTGCCTGCTCTGTAGCTTGCAGTACAGAGGATGGGGTGCAGTTTTCTGTTCAAAGCACCTGAAATAAAGTATGGACAGTGCCACAGCTCAGCAGACTGGTTTCATAGGAGGCAGGGAGGTATTTTTCCATATCCCATGGGACAACTGAGGATGTGTGATGGGAGTAAAGAGCCTGCTGGGAAGCAGGGTAGGAACACACAGGGTAGAGGGATCCAAACCAGGTTCAGTTTTGGGGAGGTGCCTGTGACCTCTGCTACCACCCAGCCATGGCAGCAAGGTGGTCTGTGCTGAAACCATGCCAAGGGTTGTACTCACAGGAGGAGGCTTTAGCTGGTCATGGGTCTGCACTGAAGCCTGTGGAGCCCCGTCTTGTTCACCAGCCCAGGTGTAGGCTCCCTCTCCATATCTCCCACAAAATTCCATCCTCTGCTCTTTGCTTGGGTTCTCACCACAGCCTGAGCCATCCCTGGCTGTGGGGTGTTGGTGATGATGGAAGGCAGTCAGGGGGAAGGAGAAGGCTTTGTTCCTCAGCAGAACCCCTCCTGTTTCCTCGCAGGTGTCCATCAGGCTGGATGGAGAGAACAAAGCTGTGGAGTACAACGCCGTGGGACTCACCAAGGATGCCGTTAGGGTGGTGTTCAGGAGCACCCGGGTCAGTGACCTGTTCGACCGGAACTGGCACAAAATCGCCCTCAGCATCCAGGCCAAGGCTGTCTCCCTCTACATAGACTGCAAGCTGGTGCAGGTGCTGCCCATCGAAGAGAGGGAGAATATTGACATTCAAGGAAAGACTGTGATTGGCAAACGCCTGTATGACAGTGTCCCCATTGATGTAAGTACTGCACTTGCTGATTAGAGCTGGGTAAAAGTTCAACTTTGGGTTTGCAGCCTGTGAATGAGTTGGGGTTTGGGGGTTATGTTGTAAGTGACCCTTTTCTTGAGGCAGCATCGCTGAAATGTTACCAGTGTTACATAGCTAAGACTGATTGATTGGCTCCTTATGATGTACAGGACTTGCTGTATTGTTATGTGAGACTGTATCTCCATAACAGGGATTAAAAACGAGAAGTTTATTTCATCTTTCTGTCTAGTCACAGAATGTGCTACAGTTAGAAGCAGAGACAAAATTTTTGAATGCTTTTACATGTGGTAGAAAGAGATGAGAGTAAAAAAGAAGCTTGTTAACCTAAGAGAGTGTGATATATTCTCCATTCTTCAGATGGAATCCATTCCTTAGTACAAATGAACCAAAGTCAAGACACACATGCTGATTGTCCAGCAGCAGTGTTACCCTGGTGTAATTTATGTGGGATAGTTTGGTATTTCACACTTGTATAATCTTTCTCAGCTGTGCAAAATGGATGGGATGTGCATATCAAATGCGTTCATAACATTTCTCACGCAGGAATAAATGGTCAGAAGATGCAAGGCACAACAGGAGGAAAACAGACCTTGTGTCTAGATGAAACTAGGAAGGATAGACGTGGCCAGGATATGTCTTCTCAGACAGAAATTTGGCCAGAACATATGGATTGGCATGAAAACCTGCACCAGAATTTGAATAGGCATTTTCAGGGTCTTATTATCTCAGCTCTTGTAGCATGCTGAGATATTGGTCTATTATTGGTAGGGAGAGATAGAGATTGACTACGGGATGTATAGAACCTCTCTGAAGTTAGCACCATCAGGCTTTTGCTTGTGTTTGGCTACTCTGTTTGTGTCCAAGCAAAAGGACACAGGGTGTTTAATAATTTAGTGTCTGAGGCTGTTGCTCCCTTTGTCTCCCAGTTTGATCTCCAGAGGATGGTGATTTACTGTGACTCCCGGCACGCCGAGCTGGAGACCTGCTGTGACATTCCCTCTGGACCTGTAAGCTCCTTTTTGTCATTTATTCATTTTCACATGAACACCCTTCACTGAAATCTATTACATAAATCAGGGAATGTGTAGCAATGTGGGATTATAGTTTTGTTTAATAAGGGTGATTGAAACCTAACTGTGTAATTGGCAGTGTAGCAGCACCAGAAGACCACTGCAGAGGGATGAGTATGAGGAATTGGAAGTTTCCAAGTTCCTCTTTCCTTGTCAAACTGTCAGGGGAAACAAAACCCTCAAAGTGATGATAGAACAACAGAAATGCAGCATGAAATATTCAACATGTTTCCCACTGGTTTTATTTGGAAACAGCTAAAAAAAGTGCCAGTTGCAGCTTGTTTTCCTGTGCCCAGCTCTCACTAGAAACTTCCACCCTCCTTTCATTCTTCTCCACTGAGTCTTGGTTACTGAGGTTCATTGTTCATTTTGCCACATTTTTCCCTATTGCTTTGGTGAATGGCTTTTGTGGGATTTCATTCCCAAGAGGACACATTTGGCTGCGTGTTACACAGTCCTGTGTCCCACAGTGCCTGTGGGATTTGTTTAAAGTGGGTGGAAGGGGAAACGTTCCAGCATCAAAGGCTTTGTCCTGACCTTGGGTGTTTTGGTGCAGTGCCAGGTCACGGTCCTGACAGAAGCACCTCCCCTGGAAGTGAGGCCCACTGTTGGCAGTGAGCAAGTTGGGCATCTCAAGATTTTCAACTGCTCTTGTCCTCCTGGACAGAAGGTGAGTGTTGAGATAAGTGTGTTTCATTTGGGATGTCTATACAGTTAAAGGAAATTTCTCCAAGTGTTTTCTCTTTACCTAATTCAGTGGTTCTGGTCATGCTGGTCATCCTGGTAACAACATTGGAAATAAAGTCATTATTGTTAGCCAGCTCAGCTATGTGTATCCTCCTTCAAATAAAATAAAACAGATTCTGAAGGTAAATGTGGCCACACTTAAAATCTCATGGATTTTAAAAGCAATGTGCTTGCTTTTTCTGGCTCTGACTGGGACCTCTGAGAAACCATCTTTGTTTTCAGTGCTCCTGAGGGCATACCAGCTTTGTTGTCTTCTCTGCTTAAACCTGAAAACATTTTTGTTGTCCTCAGTAGTTAGTTGTAGGATCAGGCCCCTTGATTGAATATAAACTGAGAAGATAAGTTTGCTTAATCATGTCTTTTTTGTCTTAGGGGGAGAGGGGTCCACTTGGCTTTGAAGGTCCCAAAGGTCAAAAGGTCAGTAATATGTGCTAGTTCATTCGTTTAATAAAAACAGCAACAGCAAAATAATTTCAGAGTAAATTGAGGATTTGAAGATTTTGAGAAATGAGAGTCAATTTAGTATATGATTACATTCAGTTTTGGATGAGTTTGGGACTACAGAAGGTTTTTGTGATCTTTTATCTTCTTTTATGCTTGCATTTAGGCTTCTCCCTTGCTGCTTTATGTCATTCTTAGAGTAAATGTGTTGCAAAATCCTTTCCTGCGGCTTCTAAATTGGCATTTTGCAAGTTGCTGTTATTTACTAGGTCATGCACAGCTTCCATGGTAGGTCACCTGGAAAACGAGGTGCTGCTGCCACGCTGTGCCTTGCTCAGCAGTAATACATGTGCAAAGTTTAGGTAGCAGCCTTCCAGTCACCCTCCAGAAAATTTCTTGAGACTAGGGGTAAAGGATCAGTCACAATCTGTTACCCTCAGCAAGATTGTCTGAGTCATGATGCTAAATGTAGGGCACTTCCCTCAGTACTCTTCTTCCTAGATAAAAGGATAGGAGAGTGGTTGTGATGTTTTCTTCAAGTTTCATAGTGCAGCCTTTATAGCCCCCGGCCTGTTCTGCCAGCCTCTTTGATACACACGTGTGTGCATTCAGGATAAACACATTTTCCTTCTGTGCCTGGTTCCAGATAGAGCCATGAGGCAATAGACCCAAAGGGAGCCACTTGTACAGGAAGAAAACAGAGAGTCACAACATTGCTGGGAGGTGAAAGTTGGTGGTGTTGGTGGTTCCAGTTTTACTGTCTGAAAAGATGTTTGGGGGGAAAGTTATATTCAAAATCATTTCCATCTGAATCACTTCTGCAAACTGAGTCACTGAATTTATACCTGTTTGGTGAAATAACTGAGTTGCATCCCACCAAAAATAACTCTGTTATTACGAAAGACTGTGGGAGGGGAAAGGAAAAATCTCTGGGTCTTGGAAGGTCAAACATCATCAGAGATGTGCTGTCTTTTGGCAAAGCTTGGTCTGCTGTCTGCAGGGAGAAATTTTGGAGAAAAGAATGTGCCATTTGGAGGCTGGGATAAGAGAACATGGGCTCGTTACTGCTCAAATGTGCCTGTGCAGAAAAAGGTGCTTCCATTTATGCTTCCATATATAGATAAATAGGAGCTTTCTGTTTCAATCTGTGACAGCTGAAATAGTGATGTGCTATTTTAAGGAATGGCAAAGCCATGACTGCTGTGAGGAGGTTGCAGAAAAGACAGTGATGATAATGATAGAAGAGCCCTGAAGCCAGATCCCCTTGTGTTCCCCTGCTTTGCCAAGGTCTGTGTGCTGGTGAGGGTGGGTCAGTCCTGGCGTGCAGGACACACTGGTGGGTTACACAGGAGTGTGTCTGCAAGCACAGCATCAGCAGTTTTCTGCAACAGACCCCAAAATGACTGCCCCACTCCCGCAGATGTGAGGGACTTTTCCCTGGCTGTAGTGATTTGAGACTTGGCAGGACTGTGCTGCAGTCTCAAGGACCTGGGGATGATGCCATTTAAATATGGGATCTGACAACAATTTACTATAAATGTGATGATTTGAGACAAATTACTATCTGCTAAATAAGGTGAATAGTCGATTTTTCTCCCAACTTGCAAAGATGTTGGGATTCAATACTATATACCAGTCTTGACAGGAGCTCTAACATTGCTATTGCCAAGGACCAGCTTGTCACAGGCCTTGCTCTATGTTCAAGAATGAATTTTAGCTCTTCTCCTCTCTCCCTGCAACATTACTGAGCTGCCCAGGCTAAAATCCTGGCCTTGGCAAGGAATTCAATGCTTATTTGCAGATTCCCAACATTACCACCTGGTATTTAATAAAGAAAAATGAAGATAATGTGATTCTGATCTTCTCTAAGCTTTCAAAGGTAGGGATAAACAGGAGAGCTTGCAATTATCAAAAATTTAGAAAAAAATTCTGGCAGATAAACACCTCTGCCTCAATCATCCATGCTGCCAAAGTGAGGGTAATGCAAGGAGACACAGTTGATGTGTTTTGGAATGAGATACGGTAAAGGATCGTATTGGGAAACAGCTAGGCAGGAAATAGCTGTGACAGAACTGGCTAATATGTCTGAAACTGGGTCCTATTGATAAATTTTAGATGCTAATGACAACCCAGTCTGATTTATTTCCCTTCCACAGTCCCTCTGCAGGCTGTGTTGTTTGCAGGCAGCCAGGATGGCTGGTTGGGGCACTGGGCTGATGATCAACAGGCTGCTTCTCTCTTCCAGCACCACTGTTGGTCCAAGTGCAGAGAAAATCCTTTCTCTGTGAGATGTGTTTTTGTCCACAAAGAAATTACAATTCTTACCTGCCATTGTGAAGTTTGTGAAGTGCAGTGTGTTAGACAAGCTCTGGCAGGATGTATCTTTTCCTCCAAATTAGAAAGGTTTTGTATTGTTCAGTGATTTAAAAGAGATGGTCACATTAAAATTTTCATGAATTTTACCACAGCCTTCTTAAATTGACTATGACATAATTTTTGCATATATGCTACTTGCTCTGTGAGTTTTCTTTATTTTGGCAAAAAACAAAGCAGAAAGGATGAAGAAAGGAACTTCCATATTTCCTGTGCATTCAAAAGCATTTCTTCAGCTGGGAAAAAGAAAGTATGATCCTGGCAAATGTTTTTAGTTCCTGGTGCTGCTAAGCACATTTTTTAGGGGGCATAGGTCAGGATAAATTGGATAGAGACAGAAAATTAAATCCTGCTCCATTTTCCATTTGGGGAGATTTGGGGAAAGCAGGGGTCATCAGATTTACTGATGCTCTGGTACTGGAGGGTTCTGCTCCAGGTCTGAGACTTTTTCAGCTTGATGTTAAGTCTGTGCTGAAGCCCACAGTGCCTGATTTCCCTACTGGCAAAGATGATGGGAGGCACAAATAGGTGAGCACGTTGTATTTGTAAGTGAGAGATGGGATGCTCAGCACAGCATATTTCTGGTTTGTACATTTTGGGTGAGAATCAGGAAGGAGCTAGGCAGAGGTGTGTGGGCAGAGCCCTCTTCTCCCCAGCAGCTCCCAGTGCTAGATTAATTGAAGGAATTGGTGGCAAAACAGCCTTAAACTAGTCCAAGTAGTGGATGTATCCTCAGCTGGTCCTTCCTCTAGTTTTGAGACTCCAGAGTGGTGTGTGAAAATGATTTATGGGTATTTTTTCTGCACTTGCTGGGGTTAGCACCACTGTAAGTTCTGTATCTGATAAATATTCATGAAATTTTGGATCTTCTTTGATCACTTTTACCCCTGTCCTTCTTAAGAGAAAAGTGAAGAAAAAATCTTGCTTGTTTTTTGAGTGACCATTTTTCTCTTTTCCTCCCTATGTATGTCCTTCTCCAGTTAGAACTTTTCCAACCATCCTAAATTGTATCTTTCCAATTGTCTCTTTCCTAAGTTATTTCTCTTTCTCCCATTGGAACCAGCAGCAAGAATGACTCTGTGTGTTGCACACTTGTGGGAGGGCAGAGAAAGGTTAGCTGATACTGGAAATTTAGTGTGACTGAAAACAAGGGGATTGGATTACAAAAGAAACAAACAAAAAAAAAACCCCAAAAACCCAAAAAACACCAACAAAACCAAAAACAAAGCTCTAAAATCTTAACAATATTTTCAGATTATTTTTTGCACATTTTAGACATTTACCATCGAAGTCTTCTGCAAGGCACCTTTCCAAGTAATTCCTCTCTTAATAAAAAATAAGGACTTCTGAAGTACTTCACAGGAGAGAACTTTGCCTTGCCAGTGCATTCCAAAGGACCTGTATTTTCTTATGAAAAATAGAATAGAAAATCAGTCTGAAAACTTGGATGCAATTAGGTACACCCAGTCCTTGGGGCAAGAACTGAAATCTTGGCTGTGGGGACTGGTGGAACCAAAAGTGTTAATAATTTCCATAATTTCATTCAAACCCTCGTTGCATCACTTTCCTTCTATGTCTAAGAAAGGAATGAATTAACTATGTGGTATTAACACATTTTCTATTTCAAGGGAGAAAGAGGCATCCCAGGGCTCCCTGGACTCCGAGGAGAAAAAGGAGAGTCAGTAAGTAAGAAATACCCAATGAATTTGCTAAAGGAGATGAAAATGTATATAATTGCTTTCTCCTTTATGGTGAGAACTTGCTTCCAGCATTGTGTGCACTGGTCAAAGCTGTTCCCTCTGCTGGACCTGAATCCCAGGAGGAGCCTGATCCTCCTGGCACTCACTGGAAACCCCTCTTGGAGAGGGGCAAATGGAGGTTTCATCCCTGGGTACAGCTGATAACTAAAATATTGACCTTCTAATTAAATATGTTACTTGGATGCACTTGAGTACCACAGCTGCACATCTGCTGGGGGACAATATGAGGCAACAGAACACAAAGAAGATGCAAATCTCTCTTGACTTTTTACATTCAGATGACCAAGACACAGCCTTCCTCAGCAGTAATTAATGCAAATGCCAGGCTGAGTTTTTAGGCAAGAAAATCTTTAACCCTACATAAAATTCATTCCAGTAAACATTGTTGGCAACTTTGTTTTTGGAAATGCAGCATCGTGCTCTTCCATGAATAAAAAATAAGATGTTTTTCTGGCTGCAGTAGGAGAATTTGGGATAAGTTTTTAGTTTAATTTGTCACTGAATTATTATCAAAGAATTATGCCCAAAGAAAATTGCTTTCCCTATAGTAGTTGTGAAGCGACTTGTATGTCTATATATAAAGAGAGATAGATCTTGGATGCATAACAAGGAAAACATGAAATATGTATTTGTAGTGTTGTTTGATATCCTTGTTTGCAAATGTTCATTTTCCCCGCTTTTTTTTTTTTTCATTTCTAGGGCAAAGCCTATGGCATAGGAGAAAAAGGAGAAAAGGTAAGATCTAATCCTTCACTGCTCCAACAAATGAGTTGGTTGCTGTTGCCTTCTGTGGTTCAGAGGTTGCTTTTGGAGTGCATAGGATACAAAAGATGTGACCCAGTTGGATCTTTGTGGGGAACATTTATACCTCCTTTTGCAGACAAGCTGTTGAGTGTTCATTGCTTTTTCTTTGAGTTTCTTTATGCGTTGGCCATGGAAAATCTTATCAAATTGAAATAATAATTTTTACTTTATATAAGCAGCAGTGAATTCACGGAGGATAATGCACTAAAGAAATTGGCTGGAAGGATGAAAAACAGAAGGAAAGCATAATTTTGAGTTTATTGAATTTTTCAGCAGGATTAAATTTGGGTTATGAGAAGTCTGTCAGTCTTTCTTCCAATTACATCTTTTCATTAATAAACTGAATGAAAAAAACTGGAATTTTTAAACTTCAAATATTAGGCAGGACAATAAGACTTGGAGGTTGAAACTGAGGATATGGAATAACCTGAATATTTCTGTGTTATTTATCTTGGAAAACTCTTTAATTGGTGATCAACGGTGGGAAATGAGCAGGACTGGATTTATTTGCATTTAAAAAAGATGGTGACTTTGAGGCAATTCTGGCTACAAACTTTGCTTTCTGCACAGAAAAAGGAGCCTCAATGCCTAGACTTCAGAAGAGAATTGCCTCTTTCTGTCTGTGTCTCCATATCACACCTGGCTGAGGGTGTTTTCCTTATGATCAAAATGAAATTTCAAGTTGCAAGGAACGACGGCTAAAGATTGACAGGATAGGAGATGAACATATTAAGAAAGAAGTCATGGTTCATAGTGAAAATTAAATTAAGAATTTGTTGAGATGTTTTTCAGGGAATCTGTGGCTACTGAATTGCTCAGAGAATTTCAAACAATATTGGATTTTGATGGGAAAGGAAGAATGCTGCACTAGAGAGAGCATGACATTTATGCCCATTGCAGCTTCTCATTTGCTCTTTCTGTGGTTATGATATATTGATTGTATGTAGTGGTAATTCATCATGTGAAATTACAATTGAAATGCCAGTTGCTCATGGCAGGAAATATTATTGAGCCAGGCTAGAGGCATGGGGGCCATAAAGAACACATTTCTGCATTCATTTTCCTGCAGTCCTGCCACAGGCAGACACTATTTAGCCTTTGAGACTCAGGATTCAGCCTTTGGAAACTGGCTCGTGTTTGGCAGGTGGTGAGAGCCAGCAGTGTGGTGAGAAACATGATGTTTATGGTATTAGTTGTGCTGTGGGTGCAGCAAGTTCTTGTTTTCTCATGTTTTGAACTCTGCAGAAAAATGTCAGAAAATATCATTCCATCTGTATTATTTTCATGCAGAGACAAATAGGTTGCAGAAAAGCAGAGAGATTTCATAGTATGTGCAGAACTTCTTCAGCTGGAGTAGCCAGACAGCACTGAGCACCCAAACAAGTGTGTAGGCTTGGAGGATGCTGAGTTTATGGTCAGCTGGTGGTGTTTATTTGGCAGCTCTGCCAGCTGAGGCAGCTTGTTCTCATCTGTGGAGGGAGGGTTTATGGAACCCGGGGTGTTTGTGCCCCATGTGCACCCAATGGCTCAGTGTCAGTGCTGATGGTGAACAAAGATTTATCAGCTGTATGTTGCTGGCTTGATTAAAAAGAGAGTCTTGGGATATAGAATCATAAAATCATAGACTATCTCAAGTTGGAAGGAATCCATATGGATCATCTAATTCAACTCCCTGCTCCTTCCAGGACTACTCAAACTAAACTGTGTAACTAAGAGCACAATTCAGATGCTTCTTGAGCTCTGACAGGCTTGGTGCCATGACCATGCCCCTGCACAGTCTGTTCCAGTGCCCAAGAGGTACCAGAACCACAAGGAGCAGGGCTGAAAGTGCCTGCAGTGCCAGTTACCATCAAAGTAGAATAACCTATGAAATTAAAACCTTCCCAGAGAGAGCACCTGGAAGGAAAGGACTCATGTCTCTGCCTGCTGTGCTGCCATAGCTGCATGAGCAGGAATTCTTGTTACTCCCTTTGGCTGTGACAGCTTTGTTTCCTTGATTTTAATGGGTCTGAGCCAGTGCTGGAAAGCTGGATCAGAGATGCTGGATACTAACAGCTGCAGTCTGTGTGGTTGTTGCCATGCTGTGGGATCCTTTAAAAGGACGAGGCTCACATCCTGAATGTTGATGGAACAAAATGGTCTCACCTTTGAAAAGACTGAGATGGCAAGATTAAAATCATCCCCTTATTAAAGCCCTGCTCTCCAGCTACGCCAGTGCCAGACACCTGTCATGCCACGCTGTTGCCAAGTACTGTTTGTAGGGCATTTGTGTGAGGTCTGAGACATTCGTCAGGGGGAAAATCCTGTGCTTTTCCAGAAGGACATGAGTGGTACTGGCCTTGCTTCTCCAGGTCATCCCCTTGGTTATATCACCAAGTCAAAGCCAAAAGGATGCTTCTGTTAGCATATATAACGTGTGAAGCACATCGTTAGTGGTAAACCCTGAGATAATAGGAGCTGTGGCTGAAAATCTAATTCATGTTGACATGAGGACTTTGTGTGACTTAAGCCCAGGAAACTCACTGTGATGGTTCAAGCAGCAGCCTCGTATGTTCTGCCAGGCCTAAATAGCTCAGAGTGATGGAAGATGATTTTTATGTACAGAAACATCCATATGCAGCCAAATTGTTGTGCACTGATTAAAAAAAAGAAAATACCATAATGCATCTACAGGTGCCCTTGTAAACCACTCTCAAGTGGATTTCCTGGAGAGGTGGGATTCACCTGTTGCTGCTCTGTATTGGATCTTAAATTTCCATTGTTGACTGTCATCTTTCAGCCCTTGGGAGTTCCTAATCCCTTTCACATTAGATGTAGTCTGTCATAATTGTGCCCATAAATATCTGCCCCTTTACTGTGTGTTCATTCACTTTTGCAAATAGTTCTGTTGTTGAACTGATTATTATATGTGGGTAAATATCCAATTCTGTAACATCACTGCCCTGAAAGGAATGCTTTAGCTTTATTCTGGAGGCTATTCAGGTGGCTTTCTGCTAAACCTGATCCTGGAAGGGTTATAACTCACATCTTCAGCTTTCTATTGATTCGAGAGGAGCAGGGACAGGAGAGGAGTGAGGGCAGCAGGAGCAGCTGGAGAGCATTTGTGAGGAAGATTCAAGCAAAATGGAGTTTCAGTAACTGGATTAAAGTCAGAGAATTCCTGTCTGACAATGGAGTTTCTGTAGAGCTTGAGGTCTCCATTCCTGGGGCAGAGCCCTTCTAATGCCTCCATGCAAAATTTAACTGGGAGGCTTTCAAAAACTTGTGCCTTTGTCTTGCAAAGTACTGAGCATAATGCAATGGTGCTGAGACACCCTTCCAGCATCCCAAAGGCCAAGAGCAGTGAGAAGGCTCTGCAGGCAGGAAGGTGCTTGGAAATGTGATGACTTTAGGGGGAATAAAACACAAATCTGTGTCAAACTTTGAGTGGTTTGGAGATATTAGTGGAAAATTGTTTTTCTCTCTTTCTTCTGTTGTAAAACTGAAGAGGAAGCAAACCAAGCTACCTGATAGCAAGTATAAAATGAACAAAATGAAGTTGCTTTTCATCCAGCAGGTATTGAAACACCTCTTTGCAGACTGTTCGGGAGGTTAAAATTTTGTGTTTGAAACATTGCATATGATTAGGGAGAGACATCTGTAAACCTCTAGTGAGTACAAAGATGTTCTCTGCTTCAGGATGTCAGTGGAGCTCTGCAAACTGAGATTGGTGGCAGAAAGAGAGAAGGTTTGAGAAGTCTCCCATGAGGAAAACTGAGGCAGATGGGCCAGGAGCTCAGTGCACCTTTGTCTTGGCTCCTGGTAGCTGTTCTTTGACTTTTGTACAACTCTTGAATATTCCTAACACCTTTGTTGAAACTTCCATAGTTGTTCAGGGCTTAGGCCAACACTATTCACACGTGTTGAAGAAGAGTAGGAAGCATGAAAAAGGTGTCATGAAACATCACTTGTCATGGATTAAGTGATCACTACCATGATTTTTCCACAGGAAACCAATTAGTCAGAGGAAAAAAATCCAACCATGAGCACCCATCTTCTGCTGAGGTGGTAGATGAAGGTTTCATCATGTTTTGCACTGGGACTTCCCTCATTAATGAGTTACCAAGAGTATCCAAGCTTTCCTTTTGTGCTTTATCTGTTTCCCTTCGTGCTAATAATCACACAGGCAGCAATGAATATGAGAAACAACTTTAGTAGATTAAGTCTATATTATCCCAGAAGTTTTTTTCATGGTAATGATTCTGATAAAAATGCAGAAGGATTATTATAGTATATCTAAGGAGAATAAAATCTCTGAACTGGCTTGGCTTATTAAAGATGGAGTGACTGCAAGGCCAAGCATAGAAAAGAAAAGCAGGCAGATAGTTCAGGCTCTGGGTTAGACTGCAGGACTTGGAACTTGGCTCTAATAACCTTGAGCAAAACAGCAAGGCTTTGTTCCCCTAAAATTAACCTGAAGAGCCTCTTTCCCTCTAGGGCTTTATATCTTGCTCACTAGATTTTTCAAACAAAAGCTTTGCTTCCCCTTCCCTTCTCTTCCAGTTTGGAGTTATTGCCATGTTTAGGGCTTCTGGAAAAGCTGTGGACATCTGCTCTGTTAGATCCAGTGTCTCCACACAGAGCCCTGTGCTCTGTCTGCCCTGAGGCATCTAGGAAATAGGAATATAGGAAAGGCCTTTCCTGAAAGCCCTGTTGCTTTTTTACGCCTGTGCTGTGCCGTCAGCAGAACTTACCAAATTAGCACAAGCACTGTGCCTTTAGATCAAGGCTGGCCAGCATCCAGCAACTTGGGACACAATAAAATGAGTGCAGTTCTGCCTGCAAAAAGTGCTGCAGGCATAGCTGGAGTCTGGTGCTGCAGGCTGGTTCGATGGAGAAAGAGAGCTTTCATCTGAGTATTTTTAAGGGATGCATTTTGGGACTGTGAGGGTGGTTTGTGTGATTTGCTGGCAGGTAAAGGCTCAGGCTGGCAAGAATATTTTAGACCCAAGGACCAGAGGTGAAAACTTGGAAACAGCTTCAGTGCAAAGGAGGGGGAGCAACCAGCTTGAACTTCTAACAGCAGGATGTGTTCTCTGAGTTCTTAAATGTTGTGGGGCCAAAGGTTACACTAACCAAGAAACAGCCCTGATTCCTGCAACTTCCAAATAAAACTAATTATAATTTCAAGAGACATGTGTTTGCTTTTCATTGCTGAAACACTGAGCCAGATGCAGGGAAGATGCTCCAGTGAGGTTACAGAACTTGCTCGGGCTGCTGTGGTGTTCAGGTAGTGTCACCAAGTCCCCAGACTCACAAATGCCACCCAGTTTACCCAGGACTGGTGAGCTGAAGGGTTTCTCAAGAGATTAAGGCAGAAGCAGGTTGCAGGAGCCTTGGTGCACCAGCATCCCTGCTGGCTCCTTCAGTGAGCACATCTTGACAGGAACAAAATGGGAAAACATCTCCAAGTTTAGGGATAATATTGAGTTTAAATTTGAAGACAAAACAAAACCCCAGTGCCCTGTCACTGATGTTCCTTGGAGACAGTGTCTGTGGGAACATTGCCTCCTCAGGGTTGTGTTCTCATGTTCTTAGTGCTCAGGTCTTCTTGTTTTATTGCAGAATAAAAAGTAATGTAAAATTGACCTGGTAATGCAAAGTGAAAGCACAATCTCCAGGGATTTTATATATATATTTATATGGGGTATATATATTTATTTGGGTTTGGTTTTGGGCTTTTGGTGCTGGAACTACTCTTTGGCTCAGGAAGCATTCTTAGCTACTGAGTGCTGGTTAAGAGCACTTAACCTCTTAGTCTAGCACTTAAACATCTGTATAATAATACATCATCTACTTCATAAGGCTGTCATGCAGTTCACTGGAGTTGTTCATATCTGGGATTTCTTCTCAGAATCCTCATATTAAAAGGTGAGTTCTAATAATGTTACTATCTGCCTTACTCAGTATGTTCTGACTTGTGTATGTGGCCAATTTTGGTCTGCATGAGTATTTTTGTATCCCCTTAACTGTAGTTTAAGCACATTCTGCAGAGCTAAATAACCATGGTTTGATGGAGTTCTTTTTCTTAACCATAATTAGAGGGTGTTAGATAAATTCTGTGGGTTTCTGTGACCCAGAATAACAGCTGCAGATTGCAATAAACAGCTCGAAGTCAGCTCACATACTTACTGTGATTGTGACAGCTTAATTCCTAGCAGTGTAAGAGTGCTAGTAACTTAGTTCCTTTTTTTTTCTTTTTTTTTTCCTTACATAAACTTAGAAAACATGTATTTCTTTTCAGCTTTGCCTCCTGGCTGGCAGGTACATTGCTGGTATGCAAGGACATCTACTGGCAGCCAGAAGTTTGCAAAGTCTCCAGCACTTGTTTCTTTAGAGAATTTCTCTGCCAAGATCCACTGTCAGTAAGGAAAGGGAAGAGAGATTTGCCAGCTTCATGTTTCTTCTGAAAATAAATTGGGAGGAGGGGATGGGGAAAAACAGATTGTCTTGATTCTGTAATTGATAAATCTTGTTGGAATGTGGGATGCTCCTGAGAGTGATATTGTAGTGGGTAGGTATGGATTATCTGCCTGTTAGGTGAGAAATAAAACAGCAGTCTGGAGCACATCCTCTGAAGTGCAGCTGGTAGCCTGAGGAATCACAGAGAGCTGAAGCATTACACAAAGTAAATTGCTATCACTGGTCCATCAAAGGTATCCTGAGCACTCCCTGCCCTTCTCCCTGCTGCTTAATCTCTCTAGTTAAGCAGATGAGTTTTCCCCTTTGCACTGATCAAAGCTGTTTCTGGGCTGTGCATGGTTTTGTGATGGCTGAGAAGGTGCAGGTGCCTTGTTCATGGGTTCCCTGAAGGGGCAGGTAAAGGCAGCTGGACAGGGCACTCTGGATTTTATGCTGTCCTTAACTTGCCCGGGTACAACTCTGGACACCTTTAATTTCCTATTCTGGGTCTCTCACCCTTTTTCTTAAGTACTACCTGGAGATTTTGTCTCCCAGAGCCGTCAAGGCCTTCTGTCTCTGGCATTGACAGAAAGATGGAGTTTTGGATCACAAACCCCGCTGAGTAATAAATGTACACACAGTGCTAAGTGCCAGATAAGGAAAATGTGAGGCTTTTTTCATGAATAAAGTTTTCTGTCCTGCTGAAGCAGTTTGTGGACCCTTAGTGGTTATTTCAAGGACATCTGATTTATTTGGTATTGGGAGTAGGTTTGGGTCTCTGGAGACTGTTTTTTTCCTCTCCTTTTCACTGGCTCCAAGGGATCTTGACCAGAGCTTTTCCCCTTCCCATTCCTCAGTGACCAAGTAAAATGGGAAGAAGGATCATGACCTTTGCCATACCTCTGAGATGAAAAAGACCTAGGGAGCAGCACACTTCATACAGAAACAGCCTAATAACATAGAATAGTTTGGGTTGGAAGGGACTTTAAAGATCATCTAGTTCCAAACCCTGTGTCTGGCTGGGTCAAAGAGATTTACAGGTTTGGCAAGGACTTGACTGAGCAGCCTCAGGTGTGTTTGGCAATGAACAGCAGTGCATCACTGCAAGTTATAAGTAGGTGGTGATAGGGCTTTAGGCAGATGTTCTCTTCAGTTTGGATGTGACATTTAAAGAGAGGTGTGGAGAGATGTTGCTATTGCAGAGAGCAATGAGAAGAATGATAAGTGATGTGGCAAATTTACCCAGCAGGGAGAGATTGAAAGGAAGGGACTCTTCAAGGAAGAGAGCAATCATGTACTAGATGGTGCAGTTAATTCTGAAGAAAAGCTTTGTACATATTTCAGTGAGACACCAGAAGATAGACTAAGGGGTGAATGTGGAATATCAGCAGCAGAAAATGGTTAAAAGCAGATCAACACCAGAGTTTGGAGTGCTCTGACACATTACTCCTCTGCCCTAACGAGCTCTTCTTGGAGCTATTGAATTGTTGAGGAGTATGGGGAGATCTGAAGCATCAGAAACTTCCCAGAAGCAGAGCAAATGGAATTTATAGATTATTCTCGCAAGAAAAAGTATCAACCATTATGTGTCAATCATCCAGAAGACCAGAACCATTTTCTGTGTACTTTTTATAGATGTAAGGACTTAATTCATCAGTGCCATGATACATGACTGGAATATTTTTTTTCCTCTGGTACTTGGAAAGTTGTGTTTCTGGTCCTGAGTAATGTCAGGTGCTGGCAAGGAGCATCAACTCGTGCCTCAAGGCAAAGAAGTTTCTGGAGCAGAGTTATATTTTTTATGTTTTAAAGTTTCTAAGAAATGTGTCTTTAATGCATTTTGGGATCTATTAGTCTTACTTCTGCAAACTCAACTCAATGTAGTCCAGTATATTTGTCAGGTGCAGTGAGATTATAATACTGATAATTTCCAATTATATTTTATCTCTTATTAATTATGTTAAATCATAAATAGCTCTGCAAACTCTTGACCGTTTCTTAATTTGAACATTTCAGCAATTGATTGAGCAACTCCAGCTGTTGAACAGGAGTGTTTCAAACAGAAGTGCTCTCTCTTGTACTCGCCTGTGCTCTCTGCTGCAGAGCTTCTTTCTTTAATCAAATTCTCCACTTGGCTCAGCCTGGGCTGGAGATGGAGCAGAACTTCAGGAGTTGTCAGGGGTGTCTGACCACCCCAGCCTCTCAGCAATCACCTACTTAGGGAGTGCAGGAGTGTCGTGCTGGGCAAGCAGATAATATGAAGCTGGTGGACAAGATTCTGGGCACCAGTGATGACTTTGAAGTCTTTAGGATGTTTCTGTGTTATTCTGAACCCTACACTGACCTTGATTACTGTAGAACTGAACCATGTGTCAAATTAGCTACAACCCAGCTGTTGCCTAACCTATTATGAAAATTTGGAGTATCAGGTTTCTTGAGAGAAAGATATCTGCTGGAATCTCTGAAAAATGGGGCATTTACTCTCTCCAGAAGAACCATGATCATAAAATGGAGGGTTGGAAGGACCCTTATGGTCTCACAGGGAAGATCCATGATATTTATAATAAGATTCAAGGGTTTAGAGAGCTTTTGAAAATTAATATATCCTGGAAAAGTACCTTCTAGGGATAATTGAATTCTATGTAATGGATTAAATAAAATCTTTCATATGTTTAAAATACAAAAACCACCTATAGTTACCATTTAAACAGTTGTTTGCACTGGGCTGGATTTCCTGATACTCCTGTGGAGCTTATGATTTCTACTGGCCCCTGTGTATCATGTTCACATTACTATCATGTTTATTAAATCAGAATATAATACAGAGACCCAGAAAAGAAGGATTTTTTTCATTTCTTTCTTCTTCTTTACTGCAAAAAAGTCCGAGTTGAAACGAATGTCTTATTTTATGCGAAAGCAGATTAGGCCAGCTTTGGTGTCAGATTTGCCAGGATATTCATAGGGTTTTAGCATCATTAAGCTAACAGAATCCTGCATCTGGACACTGGAGAATGGCAGTCCTTTGTGCTCTCTGGTCAGCAGGTTTTGAATATGGAGCTAGGAGACACATATCCACTGCAGCTCTGCCTCTCAGTTGATCTGCAGATCATCCCTGGTTTTTAATGAAACCCTCCCTGCTCTTTGACCTGCCTCTTTAAGAAAAACCCACAAAGAAGCCTCAAAATTGACAGTATATGTCAATACAATATTTAGTATGTCACTGGTTGGTTCCCTTGAATGGAGAAACCCTGAAGAGAAAGATACTGCATTCTTCCAGACCATGAGATCTCTTGGAAATGTTCTAAGAGATTTGAACCTGAAGACCCAACTCAACATCCCTTCTGTCCTCCCACTCCATGTGACTCATCAAACACGGGTACCCATTCAGTGTGTAACCATGAATCAGCAGTAGGACAGCTACCCATCACCTTCTCGTTTATTCTTCATGAGCTGCCAAGGTCGATGCAGGCCAGAGAGCCAGGAGAAATAATAAATGTATGGTTAAGGCACTGACCTGGGTCACAGGAAATCTGAGTGAGTTTCTGTCTATGGCCCAGACTCTGGGACCTTTGTCTGTCCTCTGGTTTGCTGCACCTCCAACTGATCACCCTCATGAGGTGACAGCAATATTGCAGCTGCTGTAACCCCTTCTCATTTCCCAGGGATGCTGTGAAGTTAATTAACAAAGGAGAGAGGGGGTGTTAATGGTGAAGTGCCACCACTCCACAGTTCAATTTTACTCCTGTTTCCATTTCATCTTGCCCAATTATTCTGTTTCTCTTCAAATTTTGCTGCTTTGTCTCCCACTTTGGCTCTAGACCCCCCAGTTTGTGCACCTGCCACCATGCTGAGTGTGTGATTCATGAGACTCTGCTTGGCAGATTTTTTGCAGGTCTCCCAATGACACCTCCATTGACATTTTGTCACAGGGTTAGAAATTTTAATTTCATACCAGGATTATAAAAGTGGCACTTCTGTGTGATATGTAGACCATTTGGAAGATAAAATAAATAAAATGTATGGAATTGACCTTAGAATGATCTGTCGTCTGTTGCTTGGTCTGTATGCTGAAGGAAGAGACCAGTGATTTATTTGAATTTGACAGGCAAATGAGAATCTTACCATGTGTTTTGGACTGACATTCCCCCAACACTTTTTTGTTGTTGTTGTTTGTTTTTGTTTAGTTTGCTCTATTCTCATTAACATAGGCCACAACCCAGAGTTTCAAATAAAATATGTGATTATAGGCCACAGCTGTTCTCAAGTTAGAAGAAAATATTTGTATACTTGGCAGCTGCTTGAGGAGCTGCAAATGGAGAAAAGAAAAACATTTAAATTTGAGTGGATTGCTAAAAAACATCACTGAGGAATATTTCCTTTATGTGCTTCTGATGTCTCTCTAGGATCAGGTAATATTGAATTGGTCTCTCTCTACATCTCTCCTTGTACCTGCAGATTCCTTCCTTCTCTGTTCTAGGTCTGTTCAGAAAAAAAACTGTTATGAGGTTGGATATAGCAAAATCTGTGCACTAGATTTTCCCCCTCTAATGAAATATATCATCTAGCAATTAAAGTTATTTTTTCTGTAACTTCATCATTATCTCCACTCAGAGCAGGATCTACATGGGATGTTGTACTGGTTTTGCTAGAGTGGAGTTAATTTTCTTCCCAGTGGCTGGTATGGGGCTGTGTTTTGGATTTGTGTTGATACAAATACAAATACAAATACAATTCAGAGATGTTTTTGTTCTTGCTGAGCAGGGCCTACACAGAACCAAGGCCATTTCTGCTTTTTCCATGGCCATGCTGGGGAGGAAACTGGGGGAGCAGTTTGGGAAGAAAAACAGCCAGAATAGGTGACCAAACTGACCAAAGGGATATTCCAGACCATGGGACATCATGCTCAGTATGTAAAGGGAGGGGAGGAAGGAGGGGACATTTGCAGTGATGGTGTTTTTCTTCCCAAGTAACCATTACCTGAGATGGGGCCCTGCTCTCCTGGAGATGGCTGAACACCTACCTGCCCATGGGAAGCAGAGAATTAATTCCTTGTTTTGATTTGCTTGTGTGCTTGGCTTTTGCTTTCCCTATTAAACTGTCCTTACGTCCACCCATGACTTTTCCAGCTTTTACCCTTCTGATTCTCTCCCCAGTCCTGCTGGTGGGGGACTGAGTGGGCAGCTGTGTGGGGCTTAGCTACTGTCTGGGGTTAAACCATGGCAAATGTGGATATAATCTGCTCACAGACCATAAACATACCTTATTCCATAAACTTTGGGGCTTACTGTAACCCAAGTGAGGTGAATTTTTGCATGACCTACAACAAATTAAGGTACACGTGCACATGGTGAGTATGGAGGCATCACTGACCTGGAGCTGGCATTGTTTGGTGAATCCAGAGAATGCTGGTGTCCCAGGAAGACATCCTTCCTCAAATATAGAAATGGAATAATTCTGCTGATATACACAAACTAACAAAGGAACCTCTCTGGGTAAGTCTGTCCTTACCCAGATCTCCTATATTTTTTTCTTGTTGGCTGAAGCTGAGAGGAGTATTTTTATTCTTCATCACCCCAGTGTGCAGCAGCTGAGAGTTGCCTGTGCTTTGAAGTTCTTCATGATGTGGCATTTCTTTCGGTCCATTGAGTCTGGACAAGCCGTGTGCCCATGAGAGCCCTGTTCTGAGAGCCCTTGGAAGAACAGCAGCAGTGGTTACCCCTTGCTCTGTATCCCTTGTGTAACTCTCAATATTTCCATTTAAAAGCAAACACAAAGAAATTCAAATTTCTGTCCTTTTTACTGAATTCTGGTTAAACTTTTTGTTTTCAGTATGGCTCAGAAAACCTTCCTAATTTTCTTGTGGAATTGTTATAAATTCTTTCAGGAATGGAAAGGATGGAGTTTTCAGAGTGACTTTTCTAGTGCTCAGAAATCCTCAGAGCTTGCAGTATTTAATTTTTTAAGAACTTCCTAAGACAAGCTTATATGTTACTGCAAATGCCATATTTGTTACTGCAAAATACCTCACAGGTACCACTACCTGCACATTCAAGTTTTTCTCCACAAACCTATTGATGCAAAAGGTCACCCCATCTAAAATGTAAAACTACTCCAGAAAATTTAGGCTAAACCTAAGGAAGATGCCTTAGAAGCTGCATTGGTTCCCCTCTTTATCAGCAGCCTCTTCTTTGCTGGTGCTTCTCATTTCCCAGTTCTTGTTACCTTCCTCTTCTGATCCTGATGATTCTGCAGAAAAGGAAAGCCTTTGAATTTCAGACATTCATAAAACAGATGGGTGACAATAGGATTGCATGGCATCAACAGCTATGTGTGGTTTACATGTCTCCACCTGATTCCCATTGTGTTGAAGCTGGGAGTGCAGCCAGTCTCTGGGAATACAGGTTTATTTAAATCCCTCTCAGTGGCACAACTGGGTTTGGCCTTTGTGCAAAGAATGTGATGGACTTCTGTTCCCCAGGGCTCGGTGCCAGCTGCCAGAGCCTACCTGTTCTCACAGCATGTTTCATCACAGAGCATTTTCAGACAGTGTCTGCCTGGTAGTTATTCCACTGCCCTGTGCTCTCTGCCTCTGCTGTTTATTTCCCGTATTTACACAATGCTTTCTGCTTTAAATGGTCAAGCAAAGGGAGCAGACTGCCCAGGGAAGTTAAGGAATCACTGTCCCTGGAAGTGTTGAAAACACATGCAGATGTGGCAGATGGTTTAGCGGTGGACTTGGCCATGCTGGGTAAATGGTTGGACTCGACCTTTTCCACTCTTAATGATTCTCTGGAAGTCAGCAGAAGGAGCAGAAGTGGGAGCTGTTCCCACTCTGTAGCCTTTTCCAGTGGTGGCTCCCCAGGGGACGTTAAACCTGTCTCTATAGTCTAGGTTCTGTGCAATGTTCTCCTTGGGGAAAAGCTGGTGGATACTCTCCGGTCCTGCATGAATATTTCTGTGAGCACTGCACTTCAAACTTACTGACTGCTCCTAGGATTAATTTGTTCAGCTTTGCCAAACAGTTGTTATTTCATGGCAGAAAAAAAAAACAAAAAACAAAAGCAACCAACATACCAGGCAAGAAAAGAAGCTAATTAAGTGGACCTTATGCAAACTCCTTTTGCTTTGCACAGGAAAGACAAAAATTGTTCCCCTACCTGTGTGATATACTTTGCCATGGAACAGCAGTTCCTTCAAGTTATATTGACCTCTTAGAGCAAATTATTTCCTCAAAAATCACGTTTACTATTTGATGGGTTTTCTATCTCATTAGGGAGCCATTGAAATATAGCAGAGCTGATTTTTACCACCAGCTGCATTGCGAATTCTGCAGTGCTTTGTGAAGGTTGTGTTAGCCAGAAATGTGATTATAACAGTAAAGACTTTCATTTGCATATACAGGACAGATACTTTTCAGCAACTATCTTCTGTTTACCTTTAAGTGCCAAATATGCCTATAGATAAATAAGGCAGGATTTTGACACTGTCTGTTGTCAAAATAGGGAACCTTGCCTTAGGAATTCATCCATCTAAGTCTGCTAGACCAGACTTAGAGAAAAAAAGTTACAAATAAGATTGTATGTGGTAGAATTTGGCCTGAATTTATCTACATATTTAGGTAGTCCTTATGTGTATGCAGACAATTTGGAAATATATACATCAACTTAGCCAATTTAATGCTCTTGCAAAAAGATTTTTCTGTGCTAGTGAGTTTTTACAAAAGCAGATGGGGAAAAAGCTCCCAGTCTTTTGTCCTAATGAGAGTGGCTAGTGGAGAAAAGAAAATCCTAAATTTGAATTTTTCCAAAATTTTCCATGTCAGTTTCTATGTCATTTATTTCCATTAAAAAAAAAAATAATCCATGCCATTGGGAACTTGTCATTATTGTAAATTGGCCATACCAAACTTCAAGACCTTATGCCTTGGAATATGGCAACAGGAGGGTTTCTCAGGGAAGTGTTGCTATGCTTCAAATATGTATATTTTTTTTAAACAAGGGTAGGTCTCTAATCTTTTTCTTAGAAAACTGCTGGTTCTGGATAGTAATTACAAAAAGGAAGGGAAGGAATGCACTGGAATGGAAAACTGAAAATGAACCTGTTCACTTGTTCGATATGGGCCAGTTACAGGTGACTGAGCACAGCATTGTTACAGTGAGGGTGAAAAGCTGGACTCAGTTCTCAAGAGATGACAACTGCACAGTGTAAAGCACACAGATACACCACAGATGAGATGCCATTTAATATGAGGTGTTTTTCCATTGGTGTTGTAGGGTGAAGAAGGCTTTCCTGGCTTTCCTGGGCTGAAAGGGGACAAAGGAGAAAAAGTAAGTCCAAGTCTTTATTTATTATACTCTGAAAAGTTCAAGAGTTTATAAAGCTGTTGTGGAAGTCTAGTGAAAACTGACCCTCCTCTAAGTCTTTTGTTTTACCTCTGTATTATATTTTGTTTCATTTTATGTAAGCAAGGTGCTCAGAAACGGAGATTGTGATGTTGTACTATTTTTCATCAAAGTGCAGCCTAAAGTTTTTTAACTTACTGATGATGCTCAGCCACATCTGACAAATGTGTGGAGAGCTCCAAGGCATGAGCTTTGACTAAACTGTAAAACTCCAACATATATAAATGTAATAGAACAGGAACTCAGTGCTAATACACACTAGAGTCTCTTCAGTATGAGACACGGAAGGCCAAAGATTACTATGCCTTTACTTGCCCTGAACATAAATAACTTTTGGACTGTGGTGACCTTTAGCTGCTTACTGTATCATCATCTTAAAAAAAAATCCCCAAAATTAAATCCAGTACTGAGCTAATTCTGTTGTATTTACTTTGGACACATTTGTTGGAAATTCCTTAAACAAATCCTTGTTTGCAAGAGGAATTTTAGGAATTTAAACTTTTTCCACCTCTTATAAAATAGCAGATGTTCCAGATCACAAGGCAGGATGCCCCTCCAAGTAACACACAACAAAGCAGCCCTGTGCAATCACAGCCTACAGTAGCAGCTTGCAGTGCCCGTGTCTGCTTCTCACTTGATCCTTTTTTAATAACACACCTAAGACAAAACTGCTGTAGTGCCTAGAAGTGAAAGCACTAAGGCAGTTCCTCACTGTGTGTTGACTTGCCTGTTGTCTGTTCCACTCTCCATTTGTTCTTCAAATTGCCAGCTGCAGGCAGCAAACTTGCTTTATCTCCACATTTGCTGCTGTTCCTTTAGTTGGGGAGCTACCAATCTCAGCATATTTAGTTCCATTCATCCTGGTACTTAGGAAGATTTTAAATGGTAAAATTTTGAATTTAAGTGATGTTTGACTTTCTGTTTCTTTGTTTTCTACACCTTTGCATAGTCACAGCTCTGGGAGTCACATCCCAGTGGCCAGGGTCATTCCTGAGGACTGCTTGAGTATATCAAGGCTTCTTTTCTGTTTACTTTTAGGCCTACTCCTTATGTATATTATAGCTTTGCATAGAGGCTTCTGAGCTTTAGGATGAATGCTGTATAATCAAGGAGAAAAAACAAAATTAAAATGCAATTTTTGAGACAATGCAATGGTGAAGAGAGAAGCTAAGAGAAGATTATAGTATAATATTACCACGACTCAATTGTTATGTGTCTAATTAGCTCCAGAGCTTTTATATTAATTTATTCTTAAATGAGTTAAGTGGACAAGAGTGCCTAGTTCCTCATTAGCAGCTCATCAATCGTCCCTAGTGTGTTAATGTCAGCAGCAGCTCCTCCAGAAACTGTAAATAATAAATGTTTGTGTTGAAATGTTTCTCCTCATTTCTTATTCTTCTCTAGATGTGCTGCTCGTGTCACTGCACTTGCAGCGGGTGTTAATGCTGTGCTGATGATAACTCTGTTGTTGTTACAGGGCTCCCTGGGCTCACCTGGCCCCCCTGGGAGGGATGGAGCAAAAGGAGAAGCTGTAAGCCTTTTTGTTCCTCCCATGTAATCCTGCTTTTCAGCTCGAGGCAGGCGGTGGGAATCAATCTGCCATGAGTGGAGCATGTCTGGGGGATTTGTGTGGCCATTTTAGGAGCAGCAGAAGCAAAGGGCAGGAGGTCAACAGCCCCAAAATTCTCCCTCACACGTTTGCAGCCAAGACAGGTGTCCTGTGGATTAACCACTGCTCTGGTGTCATTCTTTAAGGAGGGAGAGGGAGCAGCCTGGGCTTTGAGACCTGCTAGTAAACAGCTGCAGAGCCTGGCCACTTGTTTGGTGGCTGGCAAGGAGTCCTTGGCTAGTAGAGATGGCAAAGGTGCAAGGACCATCTTGTTTCCACAACAGACATAGGCTGGAGAAATTGGAGTCTTGGCCACAGAAGAAAAGACCTCAGCTCCTCTTGTGCACTGATAAAAACTAAGAGAAGAGGAAGAGGGCACGGTTAATTCAAGGAAGGATGTAGAGTACCAAATACTGCCTTGTAAGAGGACTACAGTTGAAACACAAAACCAGTATCTCACAGAAATGTGTTTTAGAGCCTTACATCCTTTCCACTGCTTGATTACCATCCCTTAAAAATATCTTCTACTTGATGCTGAACCTTCACCACATCATTCCCTTTGTGGCAGTCACTTGGTGCCAACTGAAGGAGTTTGGGAAAGGATTATCTGGACGTCAGGTATACACAACAGGAGTGACACACAGCAAAAAAGCACTTTTCTTTACATCATGTTTCTTCTTTGTTCCACGACTCTCTTACTTTGGAAAAACTGTGACAATTTTTCAATATTGCTTCCACAACTGCTTCAACTTTATCACATCACACATGACACGGGATTGGGCCGTGTCATACTTGCACTCACAGAATTCCTTATAAGATGTATTTATACACTGCAAGGTGACAATTCAAGACCAAATGCATTATGCTGACTCCGAGGAATCCATCTTTGCAAGCTGTAATCAGTGCAAGCTGTTCACAACTTAGGGAATTCATTTTTTACTACTTGGTTGTATTTTGAGAGCAGATGAAGAGCTGCATCAGTTCTCATTTTCTTTCTTTCTGCTTTCATTTTTGTGAGGAAAACACATTGTAAACTTTCAGATCTCTGTATAATGGCACTCAGGACTGTCAATATTTCTAACTGCATGCACTGACTAGTTTGAGCTATCCTAGCCTTTATATATAAAAGATTTGTGTTTACCAGCAACATTTCTTTTACTTGCAGGGTGAACCAGGACGGCCAGGAGCATTTGGACTGCCTGGGCCAGCAGGTCCAAAGGTAAACTTTCCATTTCTTCTTTACATGGGTAGACATATATTTTCATTGAGTTTTTATGTTTTATGTGGCTTGAATTTCTTCTTGTTGAAGACATTTGATATTCCCACTGGTGAATGAAGAAACTCAAAATTCCCATTTTGGGTCTGTTAAGGTATCAGCAATTATGCAAATTGTGTAAAAAAAGAACAAATAACTTTTGTTCAATCAACAGCGTAGCTGGAGAAGATGAAGAAAACATCTTTTGGGGCACAAAAGCCTTGGGTCATGTCTTCAGTAGCTTTCCCAACTCTCACTAAGATGCAGAGGAGAATTATTGTCCCTACTCCATGACTTGAAAAAAAGATCATGTAGAGGTCCTATCCTGAATGTTTCTGCCTATTTTGGGAGCTTCAGTTCTGCACCAGTGAACAGTGCCTGAGTGATACAGAACTTTAGCCAGCACTTACATCACTGGGTTTGCTTCAAACAAGGCACTCCTGAATGCAGATCTGATGGGACTTAGCTGAACATCAGAAATGTGAATTTTGAAGCAGCAATTCTTTAACCTCCTTTCAAGGTGTGTGCTGGTTTTGTATTGAAGGTACATAGGAGGTACATTAGGTTAAGTATTGAAGGTGCATTAGAGTTTTGGGGGTTTTTTTAAGTAATACTTCATAAGTTTAACATGGCCCACAAACACAGCTCTAAGAAAACTGTAAAGATGGGAAGAGTTTCATGATTTTGCAAACTCCTGGGCAGCTGCTATTCGTAAAAATAAAAACACAAAAAACCTTTATTTTTCTCTTTAAAAAAATGCCTATAATCAAACAAGAAAAAACTTCTCTCCCTAAAATAAACAAAAAAATTACTTAATTTAAAAACTAACTAAAGTGTCTCCATATGTTGTTGTTAAAAAATACAGAAAGTAAAAAAAAAAAGTCTAAAAATCTTATCCTAAATTTATTATGTTATTAATAAAGCTTTTCTTTACACCCTTTTCGATGTTAAACCTGCCTTATTTTTACTCCTCATCCTATCTCACAACAAAAAATAAGTATATTAAAATTAACAAACCTAAACTGTAACATTTATTAAGTACATTAACCAAAAAATTCAAACTAAACCAAAACAAAGTCTCAGCTCTCCTTGCCTTGTTCCCTGGTTATTGAGGGGATAAATACCCCTCAGGTGGTTTCGGCCTCGTTGTTCTAATACAAAAAGTAGATGGTGCATTGTGACGAGTGTGCTTTTAGGGGTATCACACACAGCAAGTTCAGCTCATCCTGTGAAGGGTGCTGCTAGGACAACAATTTCATGGCCTGAATTAACTTCACTCATTTCTTATCCTATGCAAGCCAAGACTTTCGAATATCTCATCCTTCTGGAAGAGCTCGTCACCTGAATCTCACACTGAGTTCACTGATGCCATTATCCTCAAATAGGCCTTAAGTACCTCAGCACCTTTCCAGGTGCAGCCTTGACTGTCACTTGGCTCTGTCTGAGAGGACTTGATGAGGCAGGTCATGTACAGGTCCTCTGTGTTCCTCAGCTATACAGAGCCCTGTCTCCAAAATGTCTCCGTGTTTTTGCATAGAGAGAAATGCACCCTTTCCCAAAGTCCCATCAGGAGGGTATCAGAACCCACAAGGAGAGGTAGATTAGCAGAAACACTTGGCAGCCATCCCAGGGTTCTCTTTGGAAACCATACTGGCTTCTGCAGAGGATAAATGAAACATGCAAAGCAGGGCTGGGCTGAGCTTAGTGAAGGCACGCTGAATATTTTGCCCTTCAGAGGGATTTGGATCTTGGATGAAATGAACTGAATTTATCACTCACAGATGCTTTCTAGCTGCACCTCTCCTGTCAAGTAAATAAACACCTATTTTCTCTCTGTCCTGCATGTCTCATATAGTGGAATTTCAAACCAGCAGGCTATATGATCTTTGTTGTATGAACTTCCTCACACTTGCTTCGCCAAGCTTTTAAAAACCAAGTCAAACTGAGGCACCTACATCTTCCTCAAGGTGGTCTAGATCGTGCTCCATATTTCCCACCAGGTTCTTCAGGAACATGAAGTTCAGCCAATTAATGAGACAGTGCTGAAAGGAAGGAGTTCAGATCTGTGGGCTGGGCAGGACAGGTGCTGGTGAGGCTGGGCCTAAAGCCATCTGACTGGACAGTGCCAGGTGCTCCCAGGGGAGACAAGACCTTGGCCAACCCCAGCCTCTCACAGTGTATAAATATGAAATTACTGTGTGTTCTCACAGTGACTTTCATTTACCTCAGTGGATGCATTGGCTGTGTGCAATGTCCTTGAGCTGGATTCTGGCCTGAGCTATTTTAATAACCCTGACTTGCTGACAGGGCTTTAAAATTAAAATAAGAATTCACACTCCTTTACTCCTCGTTGTAAAGCAAGAGCATCTCATCAACATGGAAGAAGGTATATAAGAATGAGTAGAGTTGGCAATTAGAGAGGTCACATCTCTAATTATTGGTGTAATGATTATTCAGGGTTTTTCTGCCAGATCACTTATTTTTGTCATCAGAGTCAATACAACAGCTCTGGACTCTACCCCAGGCTGCATGGAGAAACCTTGCAGTTTCTCTGGTTGGTTGGGTTGTGATCCTTCCTGTCTCAATCCATCTTCATTAGCATTGAGCCAGGCAAGCCCAGTGTGTTGTCAGCAATGATACCTGTGCCCCAGGAAATTCAGCCCCTTGTTTATCTCCTTGACTGAGGAGCCTTTTGCTTCAGTGGGAACTGCCAGCACTTTCTTTTAAGAAGTTGTCTTGTACTTTTTACAGACCTCATTAATTGTGTGAAGCTTCCAGTAGCACAGATAAGAGTCCTCCAGGCTTCTGGTAGTGGAATTTCAGTCCAGAGAGTTACAGAAATGGCTGCTGAGCCCATCAGGGTTCATGTACAGGTTACAGGAATTAAATGGTCTTGGTATGTCATATCTGGTTTTACTGGGTTTGCTTCTCAATGATTGTTCCTAGCTGACTGTCTTCAGCATAAAACCGTAGGGTTTGAGTGGGTTTTTTTTCTTTTTCATCAAACTTAGAGGGTAAACTTCTTTGTTCTCCAAGAAGGATGTGTGGTCTTGCTGGCTACAAGCTGGACACAAAGAGTTACCAAAGTCAGCCTTGTGCTAAGGTGTTGGAGCTTCTGGTTACAGATGTCATGGTAGTCTGAGATGGCCAGAAATATTCACTGGTCAGTGGAGAAAACTCCCACATAAATATGTGGGACCTGGCAGGTTAATTTAAATTGAATAAGTGGGTCCAGAGAAAAAGGGGCATATCTCAGATTGTTCGTTGTACAGCGTTATAGCAGAGAAATAAAGTTTGGATTTTTGAGATCAGACCCTTTAGCCTGCAATATCCTGCAGCAAATATTCAACCTTTTACTTAAGTTTTTTCCCCTCCTGTATCTCTAATAAAAGGATAAAGAGGTTTTTTGTGGTTGTCATTGCTGTGGCACAGACATAGCTATAGCATTCCCATCTGAACTGACAGTTATCTGCACTTAATAGAAAAAGCAGAGGGAGAGGGGGGAAAAAATCAATCCTTTGAAATAAAAAGTATTAGGTAAGAGTTTCATTTTGACAAATTTCCTTCTTGCTTGCTCAAGCTGTCGAAGGTCTCACACTTCTCTGGTTTACCAGACATGATCTCAGCACAGGCCTTGAGTGGGTTCAGCACATCTCATCCAGACAAAAACAGTTTCTCTATAACTTCTGCTGAGTGTTACAACCACGTTTTATGTAACAGGACTGAGTTGGACTTCTGCAATTTGGACAGCTTAGAGCAGGACTCTGTTTCTCTTGGGGTTTTGCCTAGACTTTGGTAGCAGTATTTTCCTGCAGCCTGAAGGAGTGATTTAGGTGCATGCCTGCTGCTCTCCCTCTACTATTAGAGAACTTGCAATGCTTCCTGACCTTGCAGAGGTTCTCACATGTCTGATCCCAGAGCCACCTTTGCTTGTGCTTGAACCCTACTCTTGTTAACCTGCACGTTAGCCTCAGTTCTACTACTAATTAATTGCAATCAGTCTTACATTCTTTATTTTATTATCTTTTTAATGTGAAACTTCTATTAATACAAAATGTAGTAATTATTTTTAAATTATTTCCCTATCTATTTTGAAGCCTTACCCATTACAGCCACCCAATTAGGGTTAGACAGGAGTTAGATGAGAGTGGTGGGAAAGGGGACGTGATATAAGTAAGAAAATAATCAGTTGAATAAGTGATACAAGATGCCAAACCAGTTCTCTAGGTCAACTTGCCAGGCCCAGGCTGTCTCCATGGGACAGCTCTGAGGGCTGAGCCTGTTCAGCTGGGGATCCAGATAATTTTCAGGCATTGTAAGACACATAAAAGCATACTGTGAGTATTCTCCATTACAGTGTACTTTCTCCAGGGCATCAGTACACAAGCAGCTGAAGAACTTATGTAATTTATCTGATCCTCTTGCAGTTTTTATCAGTAAAAAAAAAGCATAGGAAAACTTAGTTCTGATCTGTTTCTTTGCATTTACTTTTCAAAACATGTAACATTTTGAAGACTCTGGTCACTTTGCAGCAATGTATACCTTTGGTTTGTTCCATTAACACTGTGTTCAGGAGCCCCAGGAGGTGTTGTGTGCAACAACTAACATTGCCAAACCTTCCGAAATAACCTGTAGAGAAACCTGTATGGGACAGTTTGCCTTTGTAGCTTAAGTCTGAAAGCAGAAGGATAAAGCTTGCTAATGTCTGAGTAGACAGAGGAAAAATATTGGAGTGTCATTTTTGGTTAGTAGTTGGAAAGTAAGACATTACTCCTGTATTAGCACTGAGAGAGTCAAGAAGCCTCAATATGAGCATGGAAGAGCAACTTGCATTTCTGTAAACTACTTTTATTCTTGGTCTTTTATGTGAAAGAGTTTCTGGTGGTTTACTGTATCTCAATTCCTTGCCAGGGATCCGAGGGAAAACAGGGTCCTCCAGGCATTAAAGGCTACGTAGGTGCACCGGTAAGTCATGGCTCGTGTTCAATTTCTGATGCTCTAGAAACTTTTCCTTACTTTTTCAATGTGTTCTGTCCAGATATATTTTTTTTATTATTAAGCAGTCTATAGTCTGTCTGACTACTTATCTGTACTGTGTCCAAGTGGTGAAATTTTCTTGACTTCACTGAGTTTCTTCTGTCTTCTTTAAATGAGAACAGGCCTGTAGCCAGTAGAGAGGTGTCAGCAGAAATTACTTGATTACTGAGATAACAGCTGGTGATTTTGTGATGCGCCATTGTAATGCAATTGCTTTGGTCTGTGATGATGCACCATTTATATGGTTTATATGGTGCTCAAAAACTTCATCAGAACACCAAGAAAAAATGCCACCTCTCAGCAAGTTTCCAGTCATATTTTCAAAGCTCTCAGGGAATAGCCTTTGGGCTCAGGGGACAAACCTGCATTGAATGAACAGATAGCAAGACCAAAATAAATTATATTCTGTCCAGTTAGCACCTCTGACTTGTGGTCCCAGTTTGGTAAGCAGCCTTTAAGTTGGTATTGGAAAGGCTGACTGAATTTTTTTGAGATTTGATGATCCAGATGGGGGTCACCTCCCACAGGCTGGGGAGTGAAAGGGTGAGCTGCCCTGCCAGGAAGTGCTGGGGTGCTGCTGGGTGAAAAGTTGGGCATGAGCTGACAGTGTGCACTCACAGCCCAAAAGCACCATGGGCAGCAGGTGAGGGAAATGATTCTGCTCCTCTGCTCTGCTCTGCTCTGGTGAGACCCCACCTGCAGTGCTGCATCCATCACTGGGGTCCCAGCACAGGGAGGATTCATGGACCACTGAGAGAGGGTCCAGAACAGGGTCATGGAGGTGGTAGGAAAGCTGTAGCAGCTCTCAGTGAGATAAGGCTGAGTTGAGGTTGTTCCATCTAGAGAAGGCTCTGTGGAGATCTTAATGTGACCTTTCAATATTTAAAAGAAGCCAAACTTTTTAATAAGTCCTGTTGTGATATGACAATGGATAATGGTTTTAAAATAAAAGGGGTTAGATTTAGATTGGCTATAAGGCAGCAAGTTTTTACTATGAGGATTGTGAAACTCTGGAACAGGCTGTCTGGTGAGATAGTGTATTCCCCATTCTTGAAAGCGTTCAAGGCCAGCTTGCACTGGGCTCTAAGCAACCTGCTCTAGTGTAAAATATCCCTGCCCATTTAGATGATTATGTAAATCATCTTGAGGGCCAAGTATACCCAGCCATGGAGCTCTGATTAGCTTGGAGGTAAGACTCCACTGTAGTGTAAAGTAAACTGAAGTTTAAATTATTACAGCAAGAAAACTATAAAGTTTGGAAGTTTTAGAGAGGTCACTACTGTCTGAGCATATTTGTCTCTGTAGCTATTAGCTGATTGGTCAGTTTCTATAATACTGGTAAAATGCAAGGTGTTTGCTGAGCCAAGGGAAGGTGCAATCCCTTTGTACCCATGGAGTCAATTTTGCTAGTGCCACATGAAACCAAGCTCCGGCAATGTTTCTGGTGTAGCTGGGAGGAGATGAATTATGCAGTCCCGAGGAATTGGCATTGCATTCACAGCACAAAAATGTGCTGGGCCCCCAGGACAGAGTGCATCTAACCTTTGCCAGTTCTCAAAGCTACCTGCTGTCTGTCTGGCTACCACAGCCAAACCCACCAGGAACAGGAATTCTTGCTTGTTTATGCAATAGGTTTTCTCATCAGTATTGTCTTTTACCAAAATTCTCATTGTTTACAAGAAACTTGAAAAATGCAGAGCATTGGTTATTTTCCAGACCATCTGCAGCTGTGATGTGTTCCCTGTCCCTCCACTCTGCTGTTGGCAGGAGGGTCATGTGTCTGCAGGCAATATAATATTACAGATGTTCTTGGGCTCACAAATGGTCCCTGCTCTGTGAGTCTGCTTAGATCATGCCTGCGGCCAACTTTGAGGACTGGCAACACAGAAAATGTCCTTGAGGTTCACTTGAATAGATTGTGCAGATGTGAGCACTGATTTGGTGACTAATTAGAGGAGGTAACTATGTCTTTACTTGGATTTAGCTTTATAATAATTGCTTATTTTTATTTTTAGGGTCTACAAGGAGAAAGAGGAGAAAAGGGAACACGCGGAGACAAGGTATTCCTACTGCATGCCAGGAAAAGCCAGGCTTCTCCTTTGTCCATTAGGTGAGGTGGACTACCAGGCCAGCAGCTCTGGAGGGGGATGGAGTTTCCTCACTGTGCTGTACTTCCAAGCACTCTCCATCTCCCATGGGTGTGCAGGAGGGCTTTAGGAACCTAAAGGGATCTACTAAGCACACATTTAGGGACTTGTGTGTGTAACCAGGGATGGAGGAGTGGAGTGGAGGTTGCCAGTGTTGAGATCTGAAGGGGTGTCCACATTGTGTGCACAACCTGAGAGTTGGGAATGGTCACTGACTGCCACTGACTATGTCTGCATCCAGCATTTTCCGATCTCATTCCAGTTTTCCATGTCATCTAACTTCTTATGTTTTTTTTCTTCTCCCATCCTCATAAACTCACTAGTAGTAAATACCAGATAATTTGTACTATATGTCAGAGGCTTCAACCAAATGGAGTTGCTTCCCAGTCCACATTTTCTCCTGACTGTGAAGAACTTTACAGAGTACAGGTCACTCTGGGATTTGAATCATGTTTGTGGCTCAAGGAAAAGACCAAATGCCTGTTATACCTGAAATAGGCTTTTAAAAGCAGAGCTGAGCAGGCACAAAGCGTCAGGTATTTCAGTTTACTCATTGTGTTCAGAGTGACCTCAGATGTGCACTCACTTATGCAGTAGACCTGTTTGGCAGTGCTCAGGGCCCCCCAGAAATGTTGTGTGTTGCTAATTACTCAAGCCAGTCCTGACACAGGTTTATCTCAGCAAGAATCTGGCAGCTTTGTCTGTGTTTGTGTAAAGGAGGGAGTCCTCATCTTGCTGGCATAGCTCTGTTCCTATTTCCCAGTCTCCATCTTCTTCTGGAGAGGAAACCCAGCGATTTAACACCAAACTTTTGCCTACTGGGAAAAATTATCAGTAGACCCTTAGTGTGAGATGTTGTGTTTCTCTTTACCAGCGTCCTTTCTGCTGTTTATAATAAAGTGGCCACGATCATATTTTGTATTACCTATCCTCATTATTGCAGCTAGAGCAAATGGCTGGATTGTACTTTATCTCTGTCATGCTTTTCCTTCAGCCCTTTGCAGAACTGGATAGGTGTCCTGTGTCTAGCCAGTGCTTCTGCTGCTTTTCCAGAGGCAACATTGTCTAATCTGCTGGAATATTTGGCTCCTGGAAGAAAATCCATCTTTCTGACATCACTGTGATGGGAGAGGAAGCTGGAGCTGTGTGTGGGCAGGCAACTGACTAAGCAGAGGAAGATTAAAGTGGGGAAGAAATGAATTAGGTTTTGTTTCATTAGAAGGATCTGCACAAAGATGCTCCCCCCAATCTTTTTTTTTCTCTTTTGTTTCTTTTTTTTCCAGAAGCAGCCAAATCTCTGCTACAATAATTGTGCTTTGATTTTTTCCCAGGTTTTAATGATGGTCTCAGTGCACCCACTGCCAGTGCTTTAACTTTTACCAGTCAGCACTACTGTGAAAACAGTGGGCGTAAATTCAGCGGGCCAAATATTTTCTAGTCTGCTCTTCAGTCTGAAGACTGACACCTACGCAACCTGTGTTTCTTTGTGCCTGAAAATGGAGCACTGGTTCATGCACTGAGTATTGTTTTACCAAGTCTTCTTCCTTGCTACCAAAAAAGCCCTAAGTATCCCATCCATCTTGCTGCATTATTCACATATCCTGGGATCTCGGATGCAAACGTTGAGGTTTTATAGTGAGGTTCCCAAATCCAGTAGTACAGGTTACACCTGCACTTTAGGAAAAACACAGCATCATATGAGGGATATCCCATCCCTTTTGCATCCAGTGAGCTCATTGTAGACCCCAGGACAGACTCTAGAGAAAACTATGATGCACTTGCTAACAGGAGCCATATCTCTGTGTGATACTTGGCATTCTAATTTAGGCATGTGCAGCAGTTCAGTGTGAGAAAGGGCATTGCTTTTGCTCATAATCCTGTGTCCATCCTGTAAACCTTGTCTGTTTTATTGAGAAGGGATTGTGTAAGAAGGCAGCAGGCCTGGTTTGCTGCTGCCAGATCCCTCTGCAGTAAGTTTTTTTCTCCTCCAGCATTTCCACGGCCCTACAGACTCCTGGGTAATAATTTTTCCAACAAATCATTACATTTTCTAAATGGTAGAGGTCAGAGTGCAGCACTGAAATTTTGGCAGAATTGTCATTTCCCCTAGTTGCTTTTGAATCTTCACCATTTTGTTCCGCTGGTTAAAAGAAGAAATAACAGTAGAACAAGTAATGGAATCTTAAAGTGAAAACTTGAGAATGAAACTTTAATGTGTTTGTTCTCTCTGTTGGGAGAAAAGTACCTTTCACTGAGTACCTTTATTTAAAGAATGGAAAAATAATAAAACTATTTATAATGACAGATTTTTCTGAGGAAACAGCAGAAAACACAATCGTTTGGAGTATTTTCAAACAGATTTTTTTTTTTTGTATTTGCTTGTATAAATAATACATTTGCTCTTCCCAGCCTCAATTGGTAGCAGTAAGAACATCAACACTTTTCTGTTTTGGCAGCTAAACCAGCATGTGTGAAGTACTCATTGCTGCAGTGTATTGATGTTAAAAATTCTCCTGGGAATGCACTGCACATTTTGTCAGCAATATACCAGGTTGTTGCTTGCTGAAAGTCTTAAATTCAGGATATTTGTAGTTCAGGCAGCGCAAGGAAAGCATTAATGTGGAAACTATCACCTCAAAGCAAGGGGATCTGGGTGTCTGACACTGGTTTTCAGCTGCTTTCTGGAGGATATGGGTCTCTCTAATTTCCTTCCTTGAATACATAATTTGAAAAAAACATCTATGTTAGAAGATGGATTGACTTTCTAAGAAGGAAAAGTAAATAGTGATTAGCAAATCCATTTCTGACTTGGCAAATCAATATAGTTTACAAAAGAAGCTAATTAAATCCAATGCCATAAGTGTGGCTTTGCAGGTAATAACAATGGCCTAACAGAGTTTAAGATAAATAAAACTACTAAAAAATAGCATAAAACTATTAGTTTTCTGTCACTGCTTGTACTTGTAGAATTTGTTTTTACATGCACATTCATGTTAACATTGGCACTGTGTGTGTGTTTCATAGTTTATATTCAGCTGTGTGTGAAGGATCCAAACAAAATCTGTGTTTCATTTTTCAGAGGTTTAAGGACTTTAGTTAGTACAAGAAAGTCTGTTTCTAGGAGTTTTTAAACCAAAGGGATTGAATGGTCAAAGGCCACCATCAGTAGGAGAAAAGTGAAATTCAGCAGAGGTATGCAATTGATCCAGTTATCTGAATCAAAAACCTCAATTATAAAATAGGAAATACGTTGAACTTGAATATGGAAGAACAGTAAAAATCAGGGTCAGAATTCAAAATTATCCTGTAAACACAATCCCCCAAAGCAGAAGATGATATTGAGAAGGGGCAGCCTCAGAATGTTTCATACACATAGGACAACAAATTGCAGTAATGGCCTGGGAACAACTGATCAAGGATCTGTCTTGTGGAACGAGGGGTTGGTTTAAAGTAAACATTATCCTGGGATTTAAACAGAATAGTTTATAAAACATGAAAACATATTCCTGCTCAAAGTTAGCCTCAAGTATATTGAGTTTCATGCACCTAGCTACTATGAAGATGTGGAAAAATTGGACACTGCACAAAGGGGTGCAATAAAAATGATCAGAGGACTGACAAACATGTCCATGAAGAAAAGTTGAAAGTATTATGGTTGTTTAGTGTAGAGAAGTTTGAAAGGGGAGTTTTGTAAATCTTCAAATCCATTACAGGTCATTGTAAAGATGAAGGATACACTTCCCTCTGTGGGGGGTTCGAGAAAGACTTGCTAGTCTGGAACTGCAGGGAAAAAAAAAATCAAGTGTAGGTACATGGGGAAAACCCCATATCTTCAAGTAATAAAAATAAAGTCGTGAAATCCATTGCATATGGGCTTTGTGTACTGTCCAGCTCTGGAGACATACAGGAGCAAATTAGTTGTTCCCCCAGGTTACAGAAAAAGTTTAAAAATGAAAGACTTTTCTTTACTGGGTAAAACCGACCTATTGCTGGACTGCTTTATTATTTCTGTAAGAGCTGTTCTGGGATGATGTTCTCCTGGAGCACTTTGTCCAGTTTACATGAACCCACCTCAGCAGGCAGAAGAAGGATGCCAACATGGAAAGCTAGCACACACCTGGTTCTGGCTCCAGCAACCTTTTATGGAACAGATGTAGGAACTTCAGCTATTTTCTCTGTGGTAGACTGGCTCTCCTTATTTATTACTCTTGGACATCACCTTCAGGGCAGTGACCTAAACAGCACAGATTTAAATTATAGTGGTTCTTTCTCTTCTTTTTCCAGGGAGACAGAGGTCTGGATGGATTCCCTGGAAAGCCAGGAGTGGAGGGGAAACAGGTATGTGGCAAATATTCAGTAACTGGAAATGTTTCCTTGGAATAAGAGGATGTTGACCCTAAAACTGAAACTACCCTGGGTGGCTGCTGAATCATGACAGTACCCAATGATGTCCCTATTCTGAGGATCTTTGTTGGCACAATTCTCTCTTTTTGTTTGTTTTTTTTAGAATTAAACTATAATGCAACTTGCACTCACAGGAAATGCCAGTCCTTTAAATGTGATAGCTCAAATGTTTGTCTTAATTTTCATTAAATACGTAAGAAAGCACTCAGAAAAATTCAGTTGTTTAAGCCCTCAACAGGAAAGGAAGAGAACTGGATTTAATATATTGGGTTTGTTTTCAATAAAAAAGGCTTGGAACTATTTACATTTTTAAAACAAAAAGAAAAAACAGAAAATGGCCTAGAAGGTCAGTACATTTCTGCTGATCAGACACACACTGCTTTGTCTAAAACCACTATCTGTAGATTCCACAAGACTGTTTTCATTATCCAGGGAATGAGACCTAATGAGAGGCATCCTTTTCTTCCATGGACCTTCTGGTCTAAATATCAAAGAACAAAATAAGAAGCAGAGGCCAGAAGTGATTTGCCACAAGCCATGCAGATAATCACTGCCACCCTTGAGCCTGATGCCTCCAGGGTGCAGCATCTGCATCCTGCTGTGCTCCTCAGCACAGTTTACCTTGTACCACAAGTGTGTGTCTAGTTAGTGCTTATCACTGTCCTTGCAAGATGGAAATGTTTTCCGGTGTTACAGATGGATAAAGAATCGATTTATACTTGCAGCAAATATAGATGAACTAGGAAGTTGCAGAGGGATGTGAAGATGGACCCTGTTTGTTTTCTGTTTCAAAGGAACAATTTCTCCAAGTGAAACCCTGTTATAGAAGTTGGGTTTTCTGAAGCATTTCTTCCTTTCTCATGTCTAGAAATTTGGAAGTGGGTAAATCTTCATGCCTGAATTTTAAACTAAATTTTGTGTTTTTCACTGATATACACACTGAACTTCAATTCCTCTGAATCATCTGAAATTGGATTGGTGTTACTGTGATTACTGTGGCATCTCCATTTCTTCTCTGTGCAGCAGAGTCAAAACAGCCTTGTGTTCTATTAGTTCCTCCTCAGTGCAAAAGGATACCACTGTTTGTGCTGCCAATACTTGCAGCCTTATGTTTCTCCTGCAGTTTAGAAATAAAGAATTTTCTCTCAATTTTACCTCTTTATAGGGCCCTCCTGGCAGCCCTGGCCCTCCTGGTGCTAGTGGAACCAAAGGAGACAAGGTAAGTTGGGATGGGATGCACAGAGTGGATTGAAAAACACATTTGTTAATTCTTCCTTGGGCCCTCAGTGCTGGAAATAATAAGGCTGCTGGCCTAATATTTATCTCATTTGTATATAACAAAAGTTTATATATATTTAAATGTCACTTTTCTAATGTGGCTTGAGTCTGAAATTGGTGTGAGTGTTAAAATGTGTCTGGTTGTGGCTTATCTGCTCTTAGTTTAATGCTCATAGTGAGAGTAGAAGGAAATAGAGTGCAGTTTGGGTCAGGAAATCATCCTCATCTAAGAAATGTTGGTAGAAATGTCAATATGTCTGTGTAGAAGTGGTTTTTCTGACCCAAAAGTTGTAGAATTGCCTCAAAAAGTGAAAACAAAATGCCTCTGAGCCTCCTACCTGCAAAATACTCACTCACTGCTCTCAGCAGCAATTTTGACCTTGTTATTTTTCAGAGTTATTAGAGTATTCAGGGCAGCATTATGTTTTCCTCTGTGTTAGAGATGATGCTGTGGTTTTGGTATTTCCGATCCAGCTCTTAGGCAGGAGTGAAAAGGCATATCCAGCTCTAGATTTCTTCTACTCCAGATTAAGTCAGTGACTCTTATTCAAGAATGCAAGGTTTGGAAGTAATTCCTGTTATTCTCTTCCTGCAGTACTGATCAGTCTTGAGTTCATAACACTTCATCCACATTTCTGAACCAGCTGCAACTAGTGCTTCCAAAAGATGTTTGTCTTCTTGGTCTAATATTTTCAGAGTGGCGGGTTGTGTCTCTCTTCACTACTTCTCACATAATATGGGCTCTTTTTGAAGTAGGCCTGTTTGGATGGGGCCGAGGGATAAGGTCCAGTCAGATTGGGTTTAGGAAAGGCAGGTCCTGCCTGACCAACCTGATGTTTTTTGATGAGTAAGTGACCTTCCTTGAGTCTGGGGGAGAAGTTGTGCATGGAGTCTCTCTGGACTTGAGCAAAACCTTTGACTTTGCCTCTCTCACCAGAATCCTGGAAAAGTTGTCAGCCCAGGACATGGGCAGGCGCACTCTTTCCTCGTTTGGAACTGTCAAGATTGCTGGGCTCAGAGAGTGGCTGCAAATGGTGCTGCATCCAGTTGGCATTCGATCACTTGCGGTATCCTCTGGATCCAGTCCTGTTCAGTGTCTGTCCTGCTGATATGGTCATGGGAA
>PYHW01009883.1:11249-22692 GCA_013186435.1 Turdus rufiventris
GGACTATAAGGCGCACTTCCGGGTTTGGGGGAAAGTTTTAGTCAAAAGGGTGCGCCTTACAGTCGTGAAATTACTGTAATTAAGGACCACCAAATCTCAACCCACAACATCAGAGCAGCCATAAATGCAGTTCCCTCTGTCTGCAGGGGTGGGATGCCAGGACCTGCTGTGTTTGAGCTGTGCAGAGCCCACACCACGGCTGTGATACTGGTCCCAGTACTGATGCAATGCAGTTGTTTTTGCAGTTCCCCACATCAGCATTTTCAGACTGAGTTCAGATCTCACTGCAATACCCTCTCAGCTTAGAGAAAGAGCCTTCATAGCTGTTTTAAGTTTTCATCTCAATATTTTGAGCCCTGTTGGTGCAGTCCTCATCCCTCAGATGGACTAAAACCAAAACCACACCATCCTAAGCATGTTTGTCTTGTTTCTAACAAATATGTTGCTATGGGAACTTGATGTTGCTCTGGTTGTTGCACCAGATGCACCAGCTATCTGTCTCTAGGCTGTCTTTTTTTTCCCTGTAAATTAATTGCATTTAAACTAAACATTATCAAGTTATTTCCTGTTAATTAATTTGAATGTTAAGCTGGGTGTTTGCAGAGTTTCCCCCTCCCAACATTCATTAAGTGCTCCAGAGCTGCAGTCCCTCACCCTGGCTGGGCTTCCCCAGCTCTCTGCAGGTACAGCCTGCATGGGAAGTAATCAGTGTCCAAAATAATTGCTTTTCACAAGTCTGCAGTCAGCTTCCTTGTCACATATTTAAGCTGTAATGAAACTGTTTCGGTTGCCAGGAAGGAATATTCAGTTGAAATGTTCTGTAATTGCAGGTGGAGAGCGGAGCCGATAATGGAGCTGGTTTTATTTAGCACATCGTGTTTTCATTTGTTGGAGGCATTTCCTCCAGCAGTGCTCTGCTCTCCTCATCCCTGCCGAGGGAGGAGGAGGGTTGGGATCCTCCCAGTGTCTCTGCTTTGCATTTAGGCAGGGGAAGGGGCAGTGGTACAGGGTACAGGGTACAGTGGTACAGGGGGCATGAGGAGCATCCTTGGCCCGAGGCAGACAAGTGATACAGGATTAATCGGATTGCTCTGTGCTTTGCTCGTGCATTCAGCCAGCATGGAGCTTTGGGAGAATACTTAAATTCGAGTTGCTTACCTAAAAAAATCTATAAATAAATTATCCAAGAGTTGTTTCTAAATCTGAACTTCCTGGGAGCTCAGCAGCAAACAAAACCATTGCTCAGGTTTGCAGCACACCGCAGTATCTCTCTTAGAATTCAGAATTTTGGAGCAGAATCCTTGCTGTGGGAAAGGACAAGATGGTGAATGTGTGCAGCAGACTTAAGATATTTCCTACTCAGCTCTGTGATCTGTGCTCAGAAGCTGTAGAGACACTGGCTGAGTTAGGGAGCTGTTGGTTTGAAATGCAGGTGTTAACTGGGGAGGGCAGGAGCATCCCTTGGCATGGAGAATGTAAACCCCTCCCTTTGAATTATTTTAATTGGGAAATTGGGGGCTCTTAGGTATGAGGATGGGAATAACTAGTTACTAGTGTGTGTAACAAGGCAAAACAAAACAACAACAAACGATGGAATTGATAACAAACAGAGCAAGGGGAAGAGAGAGAGGAGAGGAGAGGAGAGGAGGCTTTGGGGCAGCTGGACCTGGGACCCTGCAGGACTCTAAGGAGCACAGAGCTGTAAGGGCAGGAATGAGCAGAAATCCCGGGCTGGGGGAGGACAGGGATCAGAAACTCTGCGGCAGGAGCTGGAACTGCGGGAGATCCCAGAGGGATGGGATGGGATGGGATGGGATGGGATGGGGGCTCAGGGCAGGGATGGGGGCTCAGGGCAGGAATTGGGGCTCAGGATTCCCAGATACCCAAGCAGATGGGGATAGATCCCTCTTTTAGTGAGGCAGGGGTTAATAAGGTCCTGCTCAATGGCTGCTCTCACACCACAGGCTCACTCCACTGAAGAAGCTCCAGGCTGGGTTATGAATTCCTTTTCCCCAGCAGCAGCAGCAGCAGCTCTGAGCATCCTCTGAAGCCCAGAGAGAACCAGCAGCTGTCCCAGCCCTCCTTCCCCTGCCCAAAATCCCTCTGTATTTCTGTCCCTCTGAGAGAAATGCCCCAGATTACAGAAAAATGCAACCTCCATCCCCCTGAGTTTGGCCACTTCTTCATTTCTGAAGTACTCAAAAGTGCCCAGCAGTCTGTGTTTTATAGCAACTTTTGGGAAAAATTCTATAGGTAAGGAACAAAAGGAAAAACCTAACACCTGAGATAAACCCACAGGGAAATCTTATTTACAAGGAAGGCAACAGAAACATTAATGTGTCTTTATTAGCCTTATTGAGGCCATCTGCTGTGTGCAGGGTGGGAGCTGCACAGTCCCTGCAGCCAAACAGCAGCAGGGACGTGCTGGGCTCCAAACTCCTCTCATTTAAATGCTTCCTTAGACCTTTCCAGCTCCTGGAACTTTTTTGCTGCAGTGAAAAGTCAGCTGATGATCGAGGCAGGGAGCATGGAATTTTCTGTCTCTCTTCAGATGCGTTTTCTTTCTCGTTGCTTGTCTTTGACTTGGATTTTGATAGGTTTTTGGGGTCAAGCTGCCATTGAAATCACTGTAACACGAAATTTAATAGCAAATTCTGTGCTCTGCGAGCCCTTCATTGGGAAGATGGTTTTGGATCAGCTGCAGTTACTTGCTTTTTAATGCATACACAGATTTTTCTGCATATGTTTAGACAATTTGAGCGTAGCCCAAGGAAAAGGAATTAAAAAGTTGATTACCATAATTTTGAATTTTATTTCCTAACAGCCTTTTCCTATTCCAAGTGTGTTTCACTTTGCAACTTTTTTTGCTTGGATTGGGCCAGCTTAATCCTTGTTTCCCCCTGAATTCAGTGAACCCACAGCACCTGCTGCTCTCAGTGGCCACAGTTTCGTTGCCAAGGTTCTCTTCACACCTTTGAAGCATTATTTATTTACTTTTTTAAAGGAATGAAAGTCCATGGTAATTCCTTGCTCTCCTGTTGAGCCTGAATTTTTAACTGAAATGTTAGCTTAAGCAAGCAGCCTGTTAATTCCCAACTAACCTTCTCACTGGCTGATTGCAGCTGGGGAATGACAGCTTTCCCATTTTGCTGAAACAAGTAAGTTGGGAGGAATGTGTGAAGGAATCTTAGAGGCTTTATTAATGTGAAACACAGAGAGGCTCCTGCTCAGATTGTACTTCTTTGATTACTCAACTGAGTTATTAGATACATGAAGAACAGCCATTTAAATGTAAATCCATTCTCCTTCTGTAATAGATAAATGGGCTTTGCCTTGAATTTGTAAGCAGAATATATCACTTTGATATAGCAACTGGAGCTGAATAAAGCCAGGCAGTAGAATGAGGGAAGGATGAGGATTCCTTTAAAGTGAATGGAATAGAGGAGACCATCAGTTACTTAATTAACTTCAATTTCTATATTAATGAACTTTCTCTGGTGCTTGTTTAAGCATCCAGATGCTTGCAAAATTATTTTTTTCCCCAACAATAGGCATTAGTTGGCATGTGGTAATTATAAATGGAGGTACCTGTCCTCTATACCCCAGATATAATTTTTTCATGGGCAGAGCCATAGTGTGGGTGGTCCAGAGCTGCACTGTGCTGGGTGGGCATGTGGGTTCTCAGCCTCAAAGTTCAAAATCTGAAAGAGGGGAAAAAAAAATGTTTTCAGTGTGTTGTATGTTCCTCATGAGAGCTGCAGGAGCAGGAGGGCAGAGCTGGATGCTCACCAAAGGTGGCTGCTCTGGCAAAGCTCTTCTTCCCAGGCTCCTCCTGAGCATGGCTAAATCACATTTCTGCTCCAAATTCTCTCTGGATGACTCTGCTGGTTGTTACCAAGAACAGAGGAGTTGAGACAACCATCTCCAAGCTGTCCAAGGAGAAGGTGACCCCTCCTGCAGGGTGTGATCCTCCAGGATAACCTCAGGTGTCCTTCAGGAGCTGGCTCTTCTCCCCAATACCACAGCACTCCCTTCTGCTGTTTGTCACAGAAAACTCTGCAAGGAACTTCAGTTTCAAAAGGACAGCACAGCAATTTTTCAAAGCATTTGGCTCCGAGAGAGGGGCTGGAGCAGCCCCTGGGTGGTGGCACAGGGCCAGAGGAGCTGCTGGATGAGAGTCCTCAGTCAGATCCTGCCCTGGGTGGGATTTTGGAGGCTGAGCTTGTCTGCAGCAGCAGAGCTAAGCAGATTTGCAGTGCCTTGGAAAATCTGCCCCAGGAGCAGGGCTGGAATAAGCACAGAGTTGAATAAGTGGCATGGTCAGATTGCTGTCTGAACACAGGAGAAGGAGAAATTGTCCCTCGGGCTGAGATGCTGCAGAGCCAGGCTCCCACCCAAAGCAGGGGCAAATGTTTTCCTCTTGCTGCCTTCCCATCACTCAGAACCCTCTATGTGCTGTAAGCAAATTGCTGCTTCTCTCACACATCCAAATTCCAGTTTGCAGCTCTGTTCCTGCACCCTTAGCTTTTGCTTCCTTAAAATAAAAATACTCTGAAAGAGGAAAAATCTCTATTTTAGCAAACCAGGCTGTGTTCTCCAAAGCAACTACAAAACCACAGTCAAGAACCAGGAACACAAATGGCAGAGTTTCACCTTGGTCATCTCTAGGAAGTTTTGTATTTTCTTTATCTTTGACTACTGTTTTAGCTGCAAGTGTAGCCATCCTTGTGGGTGCTATTAATGGACTGCTTAATTCTTCCTAACATCACAGCAGTCTGTGAAATGGAACAGATTTAAATTCTAATAGTTAATAGCTGAATAAATACATCTGCCAGCCATAGACCATCTCAAGTATTGCTCACTGTAACTGTAATTAAAGTGTAATTAAAGGCAGTTAGAGCCATTAGACATTTGGATGCTGAGAGATCAGGTCCATCCTGCTGCTTCCATTACCTCTGTGAGAGTGGAGGGGTTACTGGAACAGTGCTCTCATCATGAGAGTGTATTTTCTGACAATCATGGTGACCAGATTTGCAGTGATGGCTGCATTAAAAATGCACTGTGAAAAAATAAATATATTAGAGATTAATCTATTGCTGTTAGTTCAAGTGGGGGAAATAGTTTCTGGTTGTGCTCTGTGTGAGGAGTCCTATATGAACGTGAATTAAAAGTTCCAGAATCATAGAATTTTGGGCTGGAACATAAATTCCATCTTGTCCCTGTCTTTCACCAGATGAGGTTGCTGCCAGCCCCATCCAGCCTGGCCTTACAATGGACCTTTGTGCCATAATACTTTAAAATACTTGTTGTAAATACAGTAATTTCACAACCATAAGGCGCACCGGACTATAAGGCGCACCCCCCCGAGAGTCAGCAACTTTCGCAACTTTGTAGCTCAGATAAGGTGCACCGGACTATAAGGCGCACTATTTTTTTTGCAGTGAGGAGCCGCGCATCGCGCAACAAAGTAGTGAATTACTGGCAGGCTCTCAATTTGCAAACACTTTGCCGCGATTTTTCACGGCTTTTTCACCTCTTTTTTGCGGCGATTCTTCGCCACTTTTTGCCCGCTTTTCACGGCCATTTTTCGCTACTTTTCAGCTGCTTTTTGCCGCAATTTTCCGGTGCTTTTTCGGCGCTTTTTTGCGGCAATTTTTTGCCGCTTTTTTGCCGCTTTTCCACGGCGCTTTCCTGCGGCCACGCCGCTTCCCCCCGCTTCTCCCTGCCCAGCAGCCGCGCTGGTTCCCGGTTTCCCCCGCCCGACAGCTGCCGCTCCCACGGTTCTCGACTCCCCCCACACGGCCACAGCTCCCGCGGGTCGTGGCTCAGTTTGCAGATCGCACTTCCGGGTTCGCAATTTCCGAACTTTGTCCATCATATAAGGCGCATTGGACTATAAGGCGCACTTCCGGGTTTGGGGGAGAATTTTAGTCAAAAGGGTGCACCTTATAGTTGTGAAATTACTGTGCTAGCTGTTTCTGCAGGCTGGGAGCTAAAGGAACAGAAATAAATGATAAAAGAGGGTACTGGTCATATATCCCAGAAATATCCTTACAAAACCTTACAGTTGTTTTTGGAAACTGCCTGGTGCTGCTATTATTACTTATAAATGCCAAGGAAGAAATTAAATTGCTTTTCATACTGTGTCCCTCCAACCTGGGGAAGTTTCTGTGGAAGTCTCTGGAGGAGAGAGCTTTACTTAATCCCCTTAAAATTGATGTGAGTGCTCCAGGTTGTTTTGCTGTTCGAGGCCTGTTTGTCCCTGTGTCCTCCCTTGCTTTTCTGAGGATGGGGAGGGTGGCTGACTGCTTTTGGGGCAGTTCATTGCATTATTCTGAATCACTGCGGTGTTGGTTGTGAACTGGCTCTGGTTGGGGTTTGCTGGCTTTAAATTCATTTTTTAATTGTGGTCCTGAAGACTTTGCTCTGTGAATGACCTACTCTGTGAATTACCTGCATCTTTCCTTACATTTCTGATGACTTATTTGCTAGAAGGGATAATTAAAAATCACGATTCTGGAGATATGGCAGAGACAGTGGGGTGTAGGAAACGATTTTCCTTGCTGAGGCTGTGTTGTGAACAAAAGCCTCAAGACTTTGAGCAAAATTCCGTGTGGCAGAAAGAAAATAGGACAGTTTGGCTTGATGAGGATTTATGTGTGTTGGGTTTCTCTGCCTTTAAATACTGTCTACCACAGAATCTGAGTTATTAAACCTCGATGACTGATGGATCTACACAGACCGTGGGGTGACCCTGAATCTTTGCCAAGCTTTTAAAACACAAAGTTCATTTATTTAGATTTTCTTTCTCTGTCTCTAAACCTAGAATGGAGAAAAGGAATTGAGAGCTCACCTGAGAAAGTCAGAGAAGAGCAGGAACCCCCAAAGGTGATAGAGTTATTGTGAACATAACATTTCTACAAGTAAGACTTAACTTTTAGGCTGCATTTTCTTGAAATCTGCTGGAATCAGAGACTGGGCTTTGCACATTCATCTGCCTTGTCAGAGGTATTTATATGGCCACTCCCCACCTTGAGTTTTGACAAGTACTACTCAACATTTCATCTTAAATCATGATGTGGGCACTGAACACTCTCTGAATATGAACTGTAGCTACAGGAGATCCTTCAGGTACCAAAGGCACAGTGTAGTGAGCTGAGCTTTACCTGCATCAGGCTAAGAGCCCAGGGGAGAGGAGACTTTAAACAGTGCTGGACTTGCTTCCTCAGCTGTTGTAAATGCTCAGATTTTCCCAAAGCTTTGGGTTTTAAAGACAGAGGAGAGAATAGACCCTCTACAGCCCCATGTTTTAGTCTTGAGACTGTGTAAAAACTGACATTATCTGGGATGCCTTGTGCCAGGTTTGCAGCATCCCAGGACTTTAAACTCTACCTTAGAATTATTTTAATAAATAATTCATATATTTAGTTATTTCCTCCCTTATCTCAGGTTGCAGATTCACACACACAGACCTCCAAACACACACACACCTTTTCTTACTTTGCACCTCGGCAGCATTCAAGTAGACACAAAGTGATAACAGAAAGGAGGTAATTTCTCCCTTGTTTCCAATGAATTTTGCATAGGAAGCAGCCATGTGCCCTGGCATCACTCAGTGCTGAGAGCAGAACTCTGCTGGCTCAACAACTGCAGTGAAGCAGCCCCAAGACACCCTGTGAGGTTAATAACAGCCTCTAAATAACAGCAGTCTTACAGACCACTCCAGGATCAGCCTGCCAGGCCAAAAGCTATTTATTGTCACAAAATGTGGCATTGCAGGGTGCTTCTGCCACCTCCCCAAACTGCTCCCAGACACAGCAAAATGTCAGCTTGCTCACACTGATATGAACATTTAATTTTGAATGGACTAATTAAACTGACCACCACAAGTCTTAGAGGTCAAGTGTGGTTTTGGTTTGTATCAGTTCATTTCTGTTTTTTCAGTAGGACTCTGACAAAATGATGAGGAAATCATGTCTTTGTGTCAGGATTGTTCTATTCCCTTTAGTTCTTTTGCGTTTAAACTTCTGCTCAATACTATCAATGTCATCTTGTTTCCCAGAATTTTCCAAGGGATGGAAAGCTTATTTAAGTTTTAAAACAGCTGTGCTAATAGGCAAACATGTCATTAAGATCCTAATCAAATACACACAATTATTTTATTGTGCAAGCTTGGAGTTTTAATAGAATTAAAAATACAATTGAATTCAAGTCCAAGGTAACATAATCCCCTCTGTGTTTCTGCTGATTGGAATTTGAAATTCCACACAAGAATAAATGGAAATAAGTCTCTTTTGTAAAGCTCCACGATGCCAAAATGTGTCATCTGTAATGACATGCTCATCAGATTTGGTTGTATAATTTGTACCTTTAATTTATTGGGCAATGAGACTCTTAATATGTACTTCATGTGTCTCCAAAGGTTTTATTTGGCTGCCAGCCTGAAAAATATCAATATTGTAAGGATTAAGCAACCAAACAAAAAATCAAATAGTCCAACAGAGAGACGAAATCAATACAAAAGAAATGTTTGGGTTGTGTGAAGTCATTGGACAAGGCAGAGGGATAAAGCTGTGGAGAAATCAATGTGCCAAAGCAGAAATTCCTTCTGCAGCCAGGTTTGAAACAACAAATGAGGGCTCTGAGGTGGTGACAGGAGGATTGGGGCACCCAACAAACCTCAGCAAACCCCATTTCCTGCTGTTTTACCCCAAAATGGGACAGTCTCAGCCTCAGTGATGGAGACTGGTGCCACACCAGGTGAGTGATGGTTGTCACTGTGTAGAGACAGAAAAATTCTGAAGTGTTTTGAGAAGGAGGAGGGTTGAAAGGTCATGGAAATAATACATAATTTATCCACAGCATGGGTTAGAAAATGGGTTTTGAGTGCAAATCTGTAATTAACAGCCCCGTAATTGACTCGTGGGCTCATCATCTGTACAATTAACTCCTCTCTGCTCATGTTGGACAAGCATTCCTTTGATCCACACAGAGTCTGTAATTTCAGATCTATAGTTTTTAACTGAAAATCCATGTGGTTGAAGATTAAAGTCTCCTCAAGGAGGACACTGTGCCAGCACACACGGTATTTCTGTCTGATTTAAGGGTTTTGAGGATCTTATCCCCTGAAGGTGACATGTTCCCTGTCAGACGTGAGGGAAATCAAAAGTTGAAGCTTTTTAAAAATTTGTCAGTGGCTCTGTCATGGATTTTTGTAATTAGCCAATAATCTCTGTGACTGTGAAGCTTTTGGAGATCTTCTGCTGTCACTGAGCTCCCTGGGGCTGCTGCAAAGGTGTGGGTTTGATTTTTCCATGGACTCACAGAGTTGATCCCATCACGGAAAGCCCTGGAACTTGTAAATCAGGCAAAGAAAAATGCACAATTATTTCCTGTGATACATTCTCATGCGTTTCAGTGAGAGACTGTTAGAGATGCAGCTCTGCCTGCTTCATTTTCACATTTTTAACTCCTTTGCCTTTCAAAGGCCTGTCTTCCCATGAAAATTTATGGTGGGTGCAAAATTTCTCATCTCCCAAACAAACCAAGTAGCTGGAAAGGAGCAGCCAATTAAGATGCACGATGCTGTGCCCTAAGTGACAGCCCATAAATCAGAGCCAGTGGAATATTACATTTTAATGCACTGCTGAAGCCCCGTGCTCTGTGCATCCACAGACCCCAGCATTGCTCAGGGATGAAGTCACTCCTTGGGGGGAGTGAGGGAGGTCACACTGATGCTGTAAAAAGGTGTCAGGCCTTTGGTATGTTGTTTGGAGAAGAAACAAGATTCTGGGCTTGCTCTCACTGTTAGAGGAGGTGTTTAGGAACCTAAAGTGGGTTCCTTTCTTACTGCTGTTTAATAAAGGTGATTTATTAGGAGAGTAAGAATGCTGTAAGCAGAAATCTTGTGAGAAAAATTAACAGAAAGCATGACTTGAAGGGGTGAAGCTCAGAGCAAGCTCGCTAAATTTGGCAAGGAAACAATGAGCCTGGGCACGGAAAAATCCCCACTGTCAAGAAACAGGGTCAAGAAAAACACCCTTCGGAGTGGAAATGGGTGTTAGAGGTACACACAGAGCCAGACCCACCATTCTCACAAAAATAACACAAGAATGTGTAGAGTAGCAGCGAAAAATTTCCCTGAACTTTATTTTATTCTTCTTTGCTTTGATTTTTGCTGTACATTGCCTACCCTGCCTCAAGACCAGAATGCAGAATTCAGAGTTCAGGCTGTCTGGAGCAGCCCACACTGATTCCCCTGAATTTGGAGGTGATTCAGGAATGCCACTGCTCCTCTTTTGGGGGTGAACCCATCCTGAATGTGGGGGATCCTTCCCCAGGAGCTTCTGGGCAATTTTGGTGGGGGGACCCTGCCCTGCATCCCTGAACTTTCTTTGAGCAAACGCTCATTTCTGCTATTCCTGTTCCTCCCCATTCCTTCTGAATGTGGTGTCTTTGTCTCTTTTATTCCCAAGGGGTCAAGGCAAGAAATCCAAGAGATGGGGATGGGAAAAAGCCCCACCCGACCTCAGAGCCCAACAATGCAGGAAGAAAAAGTGACACTGCTGAGAGTGGCAGCACATCTTTCCTTACAGGACATGAATTCTGTGTGTCAGGGGGATGGAGATGGGAGTTCTGCTCTCTCCAAAGGGCAGCACATCCTCTGTGGAACAGAGATCTGACCTCCAGATCCCCCCCAGGCTCAGTCACAAACACTAGAGAGGGAATAAATAAAAATAAATAATTCAAATCATTCAAAGGAGGAACACGGACTTTTGAGTTCTCTGTGATGTACTTGGGTTGGTGCAGCCCTGTGGACATCAGGGGGATGGTGAAGATTTAGGAACTGATCCCCAGGTGCCAATGGTTGGGTTTGGGAGAGCCCCAGAGTAGGCAATGAGTGTGCATTAATTTAATATTTCCTCTGGTCCCGCTGACCTCTAAATGTTACACACAGGGTGAAGTACTTGGTAGTGAATCAGGTTTGTGGGCTGCTGTTGCAGTTTAGGTTTGCTAATTTTATTATACAGTAATTTCACGATTATAAGTCACACCTGATTATAAACCACACTTCCAGGTGTCGGCAACTTTCTGTTCTTTGTCCGTAGATGTCTGGGGTTACAATACAGGGTGTGATAAAAGGTATCTATTCTATCACCATCTGTTGAGGGTGGGGGCAGTGATCCTGATCTCCATGGGAGATATTCTGCTAATGGGCCATCCATTGAAAACAGCTGGGGCAGTGTTCTTTATTTCCAAAGGAGATATCTCCTGTTCATGGCCGTTTGTTAAACCAGCTGGGGCAGTGTTCTTTATTTCCAAAGGAGATATCTCCTGTTCATGGCCACGTTTTATAAACCAGCTGGGGCAGTGTTCTTTATCTTTTCACAACCCATCCTTCCTCCAGGAGTCATTTGCTGCTCATGGCCATTGAGTCCCACTG
>PYHW01009883.1:36060-48832 GCA_013186435.1 Turdus rufiventris
TACAAGGTGAAAAAGTAGGTTTTTAAGATTGTTTATAATGAGGGTCTGGGGTCAAGATGGAGGAACCTGAGTGTGTTCTGTCCTTTCTCCTTCTTCCTGCATCCATCTTTTGGGTGATGTTGGCACTTTTAGATTGGTTTAGAGCAGAACCAGACTGTACAATGTAAGTGATAGGTATTGGAAGATAATTATAAATAATGTTTACGTAGTTTTTAGTATAAAAAGATAATCCCAGCCCAGGGGTGGGCAGTGTGCCTGGGGCTGAGCTGCGGAACGGACCACAGTGGTCAGGAAAAGAACTTTTAGATTAGATAAAATAAACACCTCTGGAAACAACAGAAAACATCTTCTGACTCTTTCTCTGGTGCTCGGGCTGGAACACAGAGACTCTAAAACATACAGGTGGTTGGCTGAGGTTCCAGAGACACCACCAACCACAATTATGAAAAATTTCTTCACTGCAGGGGTGGAAAGCATTGGATCAGGCTGCCCAGGGAAGTGGTGGAGTCCCCATTCATAAAAGTGTTCCAAAACCGAGCAGAGCTGGCACTTGGTGGGTTAATGGGCACAGGGCATCTGGTTGAAGGTTGGACTTGATGATCTTGGGAGCCTTTTCCAACCTTAAGGATTCCATGGTTCCATGACTCTGTGATTCCATGAGCCTGGCTTTTACAAAGGCAGATTTCTTCTACTGCTAAGTGAGCAAATTAATTGATGTGTCTAAATGCAATTAGCAAACACTACAGCAGGAAAGGCTTCCTAATCAGAATCATTAATCTGGCAAAAATGAACTGTTGAATGCCTTGCATGTCCTCTTTTTTTGGACCCAACAAAAGCACGTCAGCCAACCTCAACAATATAAATAACACTGGGTTTTATTTATAATTTAGCTTTATAAATATCTTACTTTCACACATTGTAGTCTCTACATGCCATAACCCAAACTGCCTTTAATTTCCAGGGCTTCAGGGCTGTCTGTTTGTTGGTTCCAAAGGCAAGATTTGGAGCTTTCACAAGAACATTCTTAATTTCTCCTTAAACCTGTGCAGGTAGGAGAAGTTTCAGCAGGTGGGGATGAGGGAGTATTTGAGAACTGGCTGTGATTTAGAGAAAGCAGAACATGCTGCTGATCCTTGAGGAGTCTCTCCATGCTTTCAATGCCCAAACCTGTGGGATGCTCAGGCATCGGGAGGGGAACCTTCCCTTCTCACCTCCTTTGAGGGAATGAGAACATCCGTCACTATTCATGGGGCTGAAGTCACACAGAAGGTTATAATTTGACAATTAAAAAAAAAAGTTCAAGAAATTTAGTCAAGAAGATTTAGTCAAAACTGAGCAAGTCAGTTTCGCCTACTCTTCAAAATGAGGTTTCAACTGAAAAATACAAATCCAACAATTCGATTGGGGTTGCCCAGCCTGGAGAAAAGAAGGCTCTGGGGACAGCTCACAGCCCCTTCTACAGCTTGAAGGGGCTCCAGGAGAGCTGGAGAGGGACTGGGGACAAGTGAGGGAGGGACAGGACACAGGGAATGGCTCTCACTGCCAGACAGGATGGGATTTTGGGATGGAATCTGAAATAAATGGGCCAGGAGAGCAAGAACAGCTCCTTTGTAAGGCCTTTATTGGAAAATCAGTTTGGGTGGGAGCCCGAGGGGTTGCACATGCCACTGCTCCGGATGGATGACCCAGAGCAGCAGCAGCACAGCTTTGTCTGCTAAGGCAGATCTGGAGCTCCCATTCTCACTGAGAATCCCAAAAAAACCGATTGTGGCTCATAGTCCAGAGTGTCATGTTGGTAGGGTGCTGTTCAGGTCATGGCAATAGAATCAAAGCAGCTCAGGATGACATATTCATGTTCTGCACTGTTTTCCCAACCTGGGAACACTACCCTCAGTCCCAGATGTCATTTTGGCTCATTGTCTTAAGGGGTTTTTAACTCTGAATGGTGTCCCAGTGTCCTTCGCACTCCTTTCATTTGCATACGGCTCAATGACGTCACCCTCCTCCCAGGCACCATTTCAGGGCAGCAGCAGCGTTACCTGAGGAAAGGGAAAGGGCACAGAGGTGAGAATTGGGGACTGAAACAGAGTGAAACCAATAATTTAACATTAACAATTAACATTAATTAGCGATCAGAACAGGATAAAGCCTGGAGCCCAACATTAACAATTAACATGAAAACTGAAACTTAGGAACTTGTTCCTAACAGAATCCTTCCCTGGCAGGGTGGGCAGGCCCTGGCACAGGTGCCCAGAGCAGCTGTGGCTGCCCCTGGATCCCTGGCAGTTCCCGAGGCTGGATGGGATGGGGCTGAGCAGCCTGTGGGAGGTGTCCCTGCCATGGCAGGGGTGGAATGGGATGATCTGTAAGATCTTCCAACCCAAATCATTTCATGATCCCATGAGTGGGAGATGCTGGAAGGCACTGGGACTCTGCAGCCCTGAGTCTGGCCCTACACAGACACAGGGAGAGCTCAGACAGGGAGGCCTGAAATGCTCTCAGTATTTTCTTTTTCCTCCCTGCAGAAAACAGCCCCCGTGGCTGTTACTGGAGAAGCTCTCTGGTAACATTAAACCCTAATGAGCTGCACAGTTTGCCCACACACAAACTGTGTGCAGGAGCTCGGAGGTTTCCCTGGCAGCCCGGAGCTGTGAGCTCTGCTCCCTTGGAGGGGTTTGCACAGGATCCATCCCTGCAGGGCAGCTTCTGACCTGTCCCCCAGGGGAGCACATCCCCAGAGTTGAGCTGACCACTCACACACAAGTCAGACTTAAACATCTTCTTATTTCCAAGTGGCAGAGTCAGCTGAGGAGCCCAGGAATACTGACTTAGCCTCCCCTGATAAAATTATGATCATGTCCGTCCTCTTTCATTTACTCGCTCCTGCTGCCCAGAATTAATTTTAGACTCTGCTGGCTTTTGTCAGTAGATTTCAGGATATATAATCTATGCTTTATTTTATTTTGTGCTCATCTGGGCAGTAGCTGGAGTGTATAAAATGGGGTCTCCTGGAACAACTTTATTGCTTCAGCCTCTTCCTTGAATGAGTTTTTGGCACAAGTATAATTTTTCCCTCGTCTCCGACAGAAAGCAATTTCCCTTTTCCCTTGCATGTCCTTCAGGCTCTGGTGATTCTGCCCTGCAGAAAACCAACTTTGTCAACTTTCTTGCTTCTGGGGGTGACAAATTGTCCTCACCTGAGCACCCCAGCACAGCACATCCTGTGGTAGCAGCAGGCAGAACCCCCGCTGCCCTAAGAGATCTCTTTTTGGGGTGACATCAAAAAGCTAACAGAGGATTGTTATGGTTCCTTCACCTCTTGAAATTGATCCTCACAGCGAGGAAATGATGAAATTGGAGTGGGGAAAGCTGGGATAACGGCAGGACTTTGACAGCTGTAACTTTTATTTAGCAGGTTGTCTCCCTTGCAGCATTACAGATGCGTTATCAACCTCGAGCCAAGGGGAATGACACTGATGCCTGAAGTTTTAGTTTTCATGTTTTTCAGATTCTGTGCTGCATCAGTTTGTAACTCTGAACTTCATACAGATCGTTAGCAAGTTCTCCTCACAGTTTAGTCAGACAAATCCTTTTCCAGACTGAGAACCAAGGACACCATTGCAGCTTCAGGCCCAAAAAATACAAACAGCGAACTGGGGAGAGCAATCTGGGAGATGCAATTGGACAATTAACCCCAATATAGAAATGGACCAAAACTTGTAAAAGTGTGAAAACTCATGACCCATTGTCCATCTTGGGTGTAGCCTCAGCCAAGGTGAATCCTTTGAAGGCCTTTTAATAAATCCCTGCTTTATTCCTTTAACACTGGCTAGTTTCTGTTCTAGGTAGCTTCTCAAGGCATCAACACAGCAAGGGAAAGGTGCTGTCTTCATTTCTTCTCTTTTTTTTTCATTTTAGAGGACCAAGAAGTATCTTTTAATCTCCACTGGACATACCTGTGTTTATATCTGTTTATATCATAGTTTTTTTCCTTTAGGAAGAATTTGATGTTTTCACAAAGAACTGCCTGGGTTAGTGGAAGTGTTGCTCAGCAGAAATGTCTGAGCCATAACTTTGTGAGTGATGAAGGGTTTGCCACATTATCCTTCACCTTTAGATTTTTAGTGAGCAAAAGGCTGGAAGTTTCCCTTGATTTAAATGAGAAATATCAAATTTCTGCTGCTTATAAGAAGGGCTCTTTGGAAGCTGTGTTGCAGATTGACACGGGATTTCCAGAAAAATACTATCAGGCATGGGTTGGTCTTTTCAGATTTATTTTCACTGTATGTGTAGGTTGGAGGTTTGGAAATGCCTCTTTTACTTTCATGAGGAAGACTCAGAGGATTTTATTTTCCAATAGTTTCCACTGTGTTCATGGGAAAAGGTTTGTTTTGCTAAGCAAAATGTAAACACAGCACTGTGGCAGATCCCTCTAAAAATTGCTTCAATACTGATCTGCTTTTCCCACATTCTTACTGGAAAATATTTTTTCTGATTCCTCTGGCATCTCTCTAAACCTAAAGAATTACAAATGAGAGAAGCATTTGCCCCCCTGAGCTTCATGTGCCACATGCTCCTCCAGCAGCACTAAACTTCCCAAGGAGAAAGAGAAGAAATATCAGAGAATGGAGAGCTCCAGCTCCAGATGAAGAGGTTGGAATAATTTAGGATAATATAATTTTGTTTGTTTTGAATTACTTTAAAATCAGAAAGCCTGGGAGAAGTTCTCCATGTACCAGTTTCTGGTCACAGTCTATGTAAATCTGGAAGGGAGCCATCAGCTCGAGGAGAGCTCTGGTGTACATTTGTATTACTGAAAGCAGATGTGGGCTTAGGGCTCCAGCCAAAATTTCAGAGCAGGAAAAAAAGGATCTGTCCTCAATTCCTCATCGTTCAGAAAGGATGGGATGAATCAATACTGGTGCATTAGTGCTGGGGAGATGGCTTTCAGGCCTGACATGTCTGATAGAGATGCTAGTTCAGTCCAGGAGTGATAAGAAAATCAAAGTGCTGCTGCCTGTGTGCAGCCGTGTGCCTGCTGCTCTCCTGCATGGAAAACCTGCAGCTCCCTGCGCTCACAAGCGCTGGGTGGTGTGAGGACAGATGATTACAAAATTATTTGTTCATGGTGACTTGGAGAAGTTCAGCTGCACAAGGTTCCCCCACCCCTTTGTGCCCGTGTCCTGCTCAGGGGCAGGAGGGGTTTGGGTCACTCAGCTGTGACAAACAGGACTGTGGGGTGCGCACGAGTCCCAGCCAGCAGAACCATTGTTAAACAGCCAAGATCAGCCCTGGCACAGCTGTGGCTGCCCCTGCATCCCTGGCAGTGCCCAAGGCTGGGTTGGATGGGGTTTGGAGCAGCTGGGACAGTGGGAGGTGTCCCTGCCATGGCAGGGGTGGGATGGGATGATCTTTAAGGTCCCCTCCAATCCAAACCATTCCATGATTCATTCTGTGATTCCATTACTTATGGTGTGGTTTGAAATGGATTCTCCATCATAGAGAGCCTCAAACCCCTTTTCTATAATCAGGAGGTGCAGGAACACCCTGAGCACTGGGAATCCTCCCAATCCGCTCAGCAAGGCATTTCCAGGCACAGATTTTATTTTATTTTATTATTTTAATAAAAAATAAACCCTCTCAGTAAAAGGAGGATTCTGCTCTTTCCCCCCTGCATTTTGGAGACATAACTGTGATTTGTTTTGGCCCTTTTGTCTGGGGAAGATTTGCTCCTCAGTGAGTGGTTTCTGGCTAATCTTTACTACTTCAAATTTTGTGGTAAGATCTCCTTCAGACAGAACTAGGTCGAGTGTATTTCAATTGCCTCGTGTTCTTAAGATCAGTTTGTCAGAGAGTCCTAAATAACACATTGCTTTATTCACAAGTAGCCAGGGTTTGCAGCACGTTCAGGGTGTGACAGGGATGTGTTACCCTGTGCTTATCAAAGGGCTCCACTGCCTGAGCCACCAGCACCAAGAAAATATACTGAAGAATTATTTGGGCCTCATTTATTTAATGAGCCAGCAGTAAAAATGAAACCTCCAAACCGGCAGTGGTTGAAAAGCAAATCACAGCGCGGATTTTTCAAATCCAGAGGTTTTCATTGGGTGGAAAATGTGACCATTGGTTCATATATAAATTGCAGCTCTATAAAGTGTGTGAAATTGCTGGGGGATTTCTGTGAGATGTGGAGGTGGTGATTTCTGACTGGGAGCAGAATCTCACATAGAATACCTGGGGTTTGAACCCACGGAGGAGAACTTAAAAGATTAACAGTGATTCAAATACCAATAATCACGAAGAAAGAAAATGAGCAATATTTTAGTTGTTGCTCTGACTCACTCCCACTCTAGCTAATAAAAAGACAATTTTCCCAGCTTCTATGCTTCGTGCTGTCTGCAGTTCTGGCTCCCTGCACATCAGAGGGAGCAGGTCTCTGGAGGGGAATCAAGAGACTGACTTCATTTTTGTTTTCTTGTTTTCACTTTAAACACGACTTGTTACTTGAGATTAGAAACACAATCATGGAATCCTGGAATAATTTGGGTACTTAAACACAATCTTTTCCCACCCACCCTGCCATGAGCTGGGACACTTTCCACTGGGCCAGGTTGCCCACGTCTGTAATGCCTTTGCTGTTCCTCTCAGGAGAATCCAGGGCAGGTGATGGGCAACAATTATTTCCAGCTACACTCTTCCAGAGCAAATGACACTCATCTCAAACTGAAAATAATATGTTAGCTTCCTCCAGCATGGTTTCATTGAGGTTTCTTGCTTTCCATCTCTGTGTCCACAGCTGTTGAATCGCTGCACTCCTTGAATGACCAGATCTCCCATTTTATCGTCAACAAGGCAAAAACCCTGGACGAGGATGAAGATGCCTTTTTGCCCAGTGAGAAGGAATCTCTGAAAAGTGCCATGATGCTGATGAGGCACCTCCTGATGGATGCACAGGTAGGAAATCAATACACACACGTGTGTTAGGATGTGAGGAAGGCACAATACTCAGATCTAGAGGAATATGTCATTTTTATGTGCGGTTTTAGAGTGGAGAACATTAATTTCTGACTCTTCTTTAGAATCTATTTTGGCTTCTGAAATCTGCAGCTGTGGAAGAACATCTCAGTGCGCAGAGTGTGCAGCTTGTGCTGGGGCTGAGTCTCAAATTCAGGCTTGAAAATGGCTTTTAATTTCAGGAGAAAATACAGCAATGTACCCATTGATGGGAATGCAGCAATAACCCCATTGATGGGATTCCAGCGTCAGCACTACCCAAAGAAAATCAGCTGTCCACTAAGCAGCTGTGCTGAATGCCAGTTTTAGAAGTGCTAGACAACTGAGCTGTTGGTTTAGCCAAGCTCTGAAATGCCGGTTAAAAGTCATGAAATGATGTGCAGATGTTTCTTTGTGCCTTTGCTGCTTCAACAAAAAAATCTCTTTCTCTGTAGCTTTGCTGTGTTGCGGTGTTTCCTTCAGCCCACAAAAAAACACCCTTTGAACTATTAATTGCATTTATCTTATTATATTCCCTTTTGCTCTTTATTTGCAAAGCCTGGATGGAAAATGACAGCTTCTGTCAGAGGGCTCTTTTGAAACTGGGTGGTCTCTTCTCCCTTCTACTCTGGCAAGCCCTAAAATCAGGCAAAGGAGGCCTGAGGCTGTCCTGAGATCTTTTGAGCTCTTCAGGACTGGGGATGGTCTGTTCTACTTCCCTGCTCTCCCACGTGGAGTCTAGTGGTTATCTTATCTGCTTTTCTCACTTCCAAATCTTTGTCTGGCAGGGATCCTGCAGCACTTGGGGAGTGCCTGGGGATCCCTGCTGTTAGCAGCACATTTATTTTAATATTGTGTGTTTGCAGGCTGTGGAGTGCCCAGGGAGCAAACCCTTCCTGTTGTGTCAGGATTTCATTTTTGTGAGCATGGTGCTGATCTCACTTTGGCACTTCTTTAACCAGGTCACCTCCATTTACCCCAGACCAGCAGGGTTAATGCTGTTGGAGTGCCATGGAGAACACAAGACTGTGCTTTTGGATCTGCTCCCACAGTGGGAACAGATTCTGTAGATTCCCCTGCAGGTGGGAATAACATCACAGAATCCCAGAATTCCACAGAGTCCATGGAAATCCATGGAAATCCATGGAACTCTCCCAGTGTGAGGTTCTGTATAAAGCTAAGCTGAAATCCAGTGCTTGGCCCTTTTACTCCCCTCTCCTGGCACGGACCTGATTTTGACTGGTGGATAATTTGAGGAGAGAACATCCAGCTTGAAATTTTGGGCAGAAAGTTCGTGTTGAAAGGGATCTTACAGCTCATCCCATTTCACCCCCTGCCCTGGGCAGGGACATTTTCTACCAGACCAGAGTGGTCCAAGCCCCATCCAACCCCATCCAAGTTCCAGGTATCTGGAATACCTCTGGGCAGTCAAATGCTTACAGGCATCTGCATGTGGCAGATAAAAACAAATATGTGCCAAAAAGGTACCTATTGATAATCCCCTTGTGCAAGAATTCTATTTTTAGCCCCCAAGAATTGCTTTCCTACTTATCAGCTGTCCTGAATGCATATTAATTGGTGCCTGTGATAGAGAGACTGATTAGGAAATGCTAAGAACAATGGGGAAATGTCAAGTGCTCCTGTATCCTCATGATGTGCCTGGATCCTTTCCCAGAAAGGACAGGATGTTTTCTTGCCTGGGATTTTCAAGTTGGAAGAATGACAAAGTGGGAAGTGGTAGTGGTGAGTAGAAGGATGGAAGTGAACAGGTGATAACATCCAGTAAAAAAAAAGAAAAAACCAAAAAACAATAAAATAAATCCTCTGAGGAATGAAAGAAACATGAGACTGGCAGGAATATCAACAGGAATATTCACAAAATAAAATATTGTGTGTGAATATAAATATGTGCTAACCCAGACTGCAGAATGCCCTCTGGCTCTAATCACACAGGAGGAAAAAATATCACCAATGCAATTATTTCTCTTCCCTTCCCTCTTTTCTTCCCAGTTCGTGGTTTTATGGGAAGATGGAGCCCTGCAGCTCTCAGCAGTATTGATTGTGTGAGGCTCTGTGTGGAGATAAGCTGAAATCCAGTGCTTGGCACTTTGACTCCCCTCTCTTGCCATGGACCTGATTTTGACTGGTAGATAATTTGAGGAGAGAACATGCAACTTGAAATTTTGGGTAGAAATCAGCTGGATTGCTACCCCAGCAGGAGGGACTGGGCAGAGGGGACAGTTAATGAGCATTTCTCACTTCTCTGCCGCTGTTAATCTGCTCTGAAAAGGCAGGGATGGTGTGGGGGTGATGCCTGGTGCCTGCTGCCCTTCTGGTTTGCACAGAAATTGGACACATTCCTGGACACACACCAGGAGATGCTGCTGAAACAAAGGGTTTGGTCCAGCACGGATCTAACTTTCATCTCGAGTCATTTTTTTGGCTTAAGATGAATCAGTGAACCAACACACAGAGCTTTCCTTTTGGAAAACACTGTGAGGATTTCCAGAGGAGGCTGTGCTGGGGACCTTGTGCAGCTCCCTGTGAAGGGGCAGGTCCCTGCTGTCCCAGCACTGGGAGCACAAAGGACAAGGATGCTCAGCAGAGTGGAGAGGAGGAACCACAGCACACAGGCACCAGGGAGCCTGCCTGGGGTGTCACAGCCGGATTTTCTGCTGGTTGGAATGTGGGCTGTGTGCCCCTAAGCATCAGCCCAGTCCCTACATATATTAGGCCATATTTATTTCTCAGTTGGCTGCTTGGAAGAGCCCCTTTTGCTCATCTGTTTTCTCCATTTACTCCACTTTTCACTGATTTTAATGCCTCTGTTCTGTGGTAGCTGTGTACAAGTAACTGTGACAGTGGTATATAGGGGAAATTAGGGGTCAGTTCTTGGTAAACACAGCATGGAGAAACAGCTGTTGAGTGGGGGGAAAAAATCTTTTCGTCTCCCATATGCAAATGGGTTTTCCCCATGGAGAATGGGGCATATTTTGGACTCCTCCTGGCTGGAGAAATGGCATTGGTGGCAGATGAGGTGGGAGAACGGTGCTGGTGGCTGTGCTGTGGGCTGGCTGAGGAGCTGCTGATCCATCACAGGGAGAGGTAATAAGCTGTGTGGAGTCTCTCACAACAGGCTGTCAGCTCAAATCCAGCCCAGGGAAGACAGTGATTTAATGAAAGTCATTACAATCTGCAGCATCTCTTGACCCCGGTGCTCTCCATTCCTTCCACACCCTGGACAGGATTTCCTCCTCACAACCCCCCTGCTCACAGGTTTGTGTGCTGACAGCTCTGGGAAAGGAGCATCACCCTCCCAGTGGGTGCAGGAACAGCCCCTTCCCTCCTGAGCTGGCCAGGGATGGGGATTGTGCTGCCTGAGCTGCAAGGTGAGCCCAGATGATGCAGGGGCATAAAGCAGGCAGGAAAAAAGGTGCATTTATTCCCTGTGACATGTCCCATCCTCTGCCTGGTGTTGGAGGGAATAAACAATGCACAATTGCACTGCTGCCAGACAGCCCCGTGTACAGCAATGTGGCAGCCTGTGATCGATTGTCACTGCTGTCAATCATTCCTGACACTCCTATTATGCTCAGGAAGGATGTTTGCTCTGTGCCTGTTGTTTTATAATCCTCAGAGGTGGAATTTTATAGCCTAGCAGTGTTTTTTCCTCAGACATTTCCCTAAGCAGGATTTATTGCTTCTGAGACGCACGTGACATGAATCCATTATACCTTCAAACTTTAAATCACAACCCCCCAGCTTAGCCTAAATTACTTTTTGATTTGTTTTACTTGAGTTTCTGTTTCTAATTGCAATTGTGAGGGACTGGGCTGGCGTGGAGCAGAGGGTACACAACATCCAAGGGCTGAGCTCTAATCCAGCTGTTTCCAAAGGAATTTCTCTAATGAACACAAAAGGTGAACCCAGCCCTAAATGCAGGGTAATAGTTTCTCATATGAAGGAGTAAATGACATTTTGCTGGATGTCTGCCCTCAAAAGCCAAGCTTTCAGGAAGTTCAGTCCGTTTAGTTCCTTCCATCAAGTGTTTAATTGACTTCAAGTGGATTTGAAGTTCTTTGGGAGAAATACCATCTCTACCAGCAGTGCTGTGATTATCCTCAGGTGTTGTTCTGGAGGGAATGAGGACACCAAAAGCATCTTGGGGGTTGCACTGGACTTTTTGAATGAGATCATACCACAAATGATGACTTGAGAACAAAATCAGGGTTATTTGGCTTAGATTCACTTGGATTTTAGCTGCTGCCTAGGCATGAGAGGGCATGGAGATATTCAACTGCTTCTCTGCTGGGGAGTTCATTTATTTCTTAGGTAAAGACAGAAAATCAACCTGGTGACGCTTCTAACCTAAGTTGTTAACAAAAGAGTGTTCTCACAGCCCAAAAATCATAGGGGAAAGAACTTCCATTTACATTTAGAAGTATTTTTTTTCTTTAAAATCTGGTATTGTAGCATTTTTTTGGTTGGTTGGTTGTTTTTTTCCTTTACTCTGAGTGAAACAGCTCCAGTCCTCAGTTCCTCGTGGGACAAACCTTTAGCAGGTCTGCAGATGAAGTGAACCTTTAGCCAGGACAGGTCTGCAGATGAAGTTAATGCCAGCTTGGACAGAGGGTATTGCCTTGTTTTTCTTTGGAAAACATCTGAGTGTTTGAGTTGTCACCACCCTAAGCCTTTTAAGCCTGACACTGATAGCCTGGATATGAATCATTTAAGGTGAGAGTCTTTCAGTTTATGGAAAAAAGGAAAACCTACTTGGCATGACTTACATTTAGCCATTCCACATCCCACCAGCTGTCAGGCTTTGCTTTTTTGTATTACCCTCCATTTCTAACCAGACAAAACAATAATTTCTCAAGCCCTTTTACATTATAATCTTTTCTCCAGTGGTCCCTGTGGCCTTCCTGAGCAGGCTGCTGTGGAGACAGCCACGATAATTGCTGTGCAACTGGTAGCAGAGCAGTGCTATTTCCTCAACTGACCTTTAAAAATAGTTCTTATTTTTTACAGAGGGCTGTTGTATCAAACCAGCCATGCTGTTGCAATACTTGGTTACTTAAATGCTTCTCACCATCTGTTCCTCAGACTTTCAGCAGAGCTTCAGGAGCAACGCCCCGTGACCTTTATTTTCACGCGAGTGGGTCCTAGCAGCATCAACAGGAAGAACAGGGGAAGGAGGATTTAGTCTGTTTCAGTAAACTGAAATTATTGGAGTTCTGAAAGGGTCCTTGCCACACCAACCTGTTTCAAGGGCCGCAGGAAGGGAAATGATGCCAATTCTGTAATGGAATATTATAAAAATGCAGCTGTAAATTGGTGTTCACAAACATTGGTGATCATTTATCTCAGCCTGCACAACCCATGAGCTGATCTGGCTTGGGAAACAGCTTCAGTTCAAGCCAGGGTGTATCTACAGGAAAACCGAAAAACCAAACTTGCTGCTCTGTATGCTGGTTTTTTTAACATTAATCTTGCCATCCCATTTCCATAAGAAGGAGCATACCTTCTAATGATCCCTCCAGGTCTAACAGGGAGCGCAAACCTGACTTGTGTTGAAGGAGGAGAAGATAAAAGGCAGAACCTCTGAAGCTTCACTGTGGTCAGTGGTGTCTCTGGAACCCGAGCTGACCACCTGTGTTGTTCTAGAGTCTCTGTGTGCCAGCCCGAGCACTGGAGAGAGAGTCAGGAGACTCTTCTGTTGTTTCCAGAGGTGTTTATTTTATCTGATCTAAAAGTTCTTTCCCTGCCCAGCCCAGGTCCG
>PYHW01009883.1:49034-59199 GCA_013186435.1 Turdus rufiventris
TATACTCTACTTATTTTTTGTGATTTGTAATTCTTCATGTAAGGGTGGTAATTTTTCCCAGGGGTTAAAATCCAAGGTACAGGGGCTCTGGGCTCTGTGCCAAGGCTCCTGAGCCCCTGTCAGGGTCTCAAACCATCCAGGGCATTCAGAGGGATGTCCTGGGTTCCCACACTTCATCAAGGACCTTGTTTTGAGTCTGATGACATTTTTAACTTGTGTTACACAGCCTGGCTTGTGGTGCTTGTCCCTACACCTGTCAGCCTGCTGCCTGTTCCTTCCATGGCCTGGCTGGGCTGTCCCTGTCGATTCAGGGTGTTTGAGAATGATCAGCTCTGTGGGGAGGGGTCACAGGCACCTCTGGCTCAGCTGAGCTGTGATGTGCCGCTCTCCCCAGCAGCCCAGCTCTGCTCATCCTCAGTGACCCACAAGGGGTGGGTCCCACCTGCCTGCTGCCATGCCTGAGTCAAAACCCACTGATTTTCTGAGCCAACACTCAGGATAAGGGAGTTCACAAAATGAATGTAAAAATGAGAGTTGCAGTCTTGGAGAAAGATCAGTTCCTTATTTTCTGCAGAAATTCAGGATGAATTTATGAAGCTTTTGTCCTCTTTGCTTTCCCATCCTCAGGGGTTCAAACCTGAGCTGGAACCATGCAAAGGATGGATTCTGTTGTCTACCATCACTGCATAGAATTATTTATATCACTAAATAATGGTGGTGAATCCCCAAATTACATTGCTGTAAGATCAGTGCTGGTGGTAATTCACCGCCTGCAAGGTGGTTCAGCACAGAGACATCAGGTCGGTTCTGATTTCATTTTCATTCTTTCTTATTTAGCTCTCCTTTGGAACTGGAAAAAAAAAGCTTGTTGTTCTGAATTAGGTTTGATATTGTTGTTGAAAGCTCAGAAATCCTTTCAATATTTGCAACCCTGCAAGAGTAGAAGACTGAAAAAAATATCAATAAATCACATGTACAAAGAGGAGAGCATAACACCAGCTTTAAAGGGAGCAGGAGCATGGCTCTCAGCAGGTTTGTGGTTTGTTCAGTTGCTTTAAAGTTAGTGTGGGCTTTTATGTTTTTATGATGGTGTGGAGGTCAGTAGGAGAGGATGGCATTGCCAGAGGTCAGGATGGGGGTTGTAGAGCAGCAACTCAGCAGAGAGAGAGAGAAATAAAAATACACATTTATATATGTGTGTGTGGTTGTCTGTGTGTGTATAGACAAGGATACAGCACCTGAGAAAACCTGATGGACACCTTTCTTTGCTTAAAAGAGAAAATGCCTGAAGAAGCTGAGATCTCTGCAGGCAGATCTCTGCAGATCCTGGATATTGCCAGTTGAATTCATAGCCAGGTAATTCCAAAATTCCACTTTCCTTCAGGAAAGGCCCTCACACCTCTGAATGTTTCATTTGCAGAGTCCTGCTGAACACCAGAGAAGAGGTGACAATTCTGTCTTACTTACAACACCGTGTGTATTCATGAGCAGGGCGTGTGTGCAAAAGCTCTGCAAGCTTTAATTGGAGTTCATGAGAGGGAAACAATGAGTGTCCTCATAAATGTAGAAGAAGCAATTAGGGGAGACCAGAATGCATTTGCTATGGCAGCAGTTTATCAGCAATGCAGATTTCTCAGTTAATAACAAGAGAAAACCCCAATTGTGCAGCCAGCAATGAGACAGAACATCCCAGTTAGCCTCACTCAGGGCTGGGAGAGCACAAGACTCAGGAAAACGTTTCTGTTCCCTCCAAGCGCTTCCTCTTGCCTGGAGAATCTCCTGCTCCATTTCTAGTTAAAAAGTTAAAGCTCCTCACTACAGCCATGCATCTAACCAGTCTAAGCCAAAATCTGTACCAAGTGCACTGGCCAAACGATATTTAACTACTATTTATTTCTTAGTTTAAACCATTGTTTAGAGCAAGTGCACTAAATAAGCCATTTTTAAGTGTTTTTCTGGAGTCTGTCAAACTTTCTAGAACTCTTCAAGGCTACTAAAACATAAATTATGCTAAACTAAAACAGAAAAAGACGAAAACCAAAATACCAATATTAAAGGACCCAAAATAAAAATGAGCAGTAATGCTCTAAAGTGCAACCAATCATTTTACCTGCATAGACAAGACAGAGGCACCAGTCAAAATATACATAAGCACACAAACAGTAGTTTTAAAATGTATAAATAAAGTTAAAAATAAACAATAAATTAGCTCCTGCATGATCATATTAATTTACTGTCCAGAAATCCTTCATTCCTGCACCTCACCTCAGCCCAAAGCGAGCTGCTGGACCAAGCCAAGAGCTCCATCCCAAAGCAAATCCTTCTCCTGACTCAGCTGCAAACTTCCCCTCCAGCCTGGGACTTCAGGGGTCAGCAGGCTGAGCCCAGCAGGAGGTGGGAGCCAGCCAAGCTTTACATTTGTATTTTTGTCTCAGAAAAACCAATAAATATTTAATGGCTCTACGAGACAGAGTCAGTGTTTGCATTCTCTCCCCATATATCAACAGCTGCTTTAAGCACTTGCTTGATAAAAATTAAGGTGTTTCTCCAGATTCCTGCCTCTGATGCTGGGTAGGGAGTTAATTTTGTAAGCAAAAGCCGTCTTGTTTTGGGAAAATAAATTCAAATGGAAGAGCTGGGTTTTGAAAGTGAATGCTGGGCTGCTATTCCTGCAGAAATATTCCAAACAGCCTTGTGAGTTAACCCTGGCAACAGATCTTGTCCAGATGTAGTAATCCTTTAGACTTTAACTCCTTCTGGGCTGTAGGCTTAGCCTCTTCCTGGGAAAGCATCCATGCTAAATCCATTCCATTCGATTTCATTTGCACAGAGTTTTGGCAAACCATGGATTTTCTCTGGACTCCCATTTTTCCCATCAAGGAGATGAATTCACTGGTTGCAAGACCCTGTCACCACTTCAGATCTGCTCTTCCTTCAGGGAAAAGATGTCTTTTATCCATTGCACAAATGTAAGGATGTAATTTAATTCCCATCTTCCTCATTTATCTGTGAGTTGGGAATAATATTTGCCTACTTCACAGTGATCGTGTGAGGCTCCTCATTCATTAATGTGTAAAAGCTTTGAGATCCTTAGGATGAAAATTGCTTTAAAGGATGCTGTTAATAATAAATATCAAGTAATGCACCTTGGTACCTCTTAGCAATAATTGGTGCTATCATTCCTGCCCAACTCTTCCATGAATTAAAAGGCTTTGAATGGGACTGGAAGCACAAATGGGATTGGGACCAATTAACACGTAATCATATGTCAGTTTTTATATCCTTAACATTCCTGTCATGGGACTCTCAGGAAAATCTCCATGGATTTGAACGGTGCAGTGTCAGAATCCAACCCCAGACATGTTTGTGGGATAATTGCTGGATAACCTGCATTCTTCTGGTAACTTGGTTGCTTAGTGATTAAGCTAAAAGCAGAAGTATGCTGGTTTAATATTAACATAAATGGAATTAGCCACTCTTTCTGTGAGTTAAAAGTTACGGGAAAATTCTCATTATAAGAAAATCATTATCATTTTTTTCTTTTGATATATAGATTTAATTAAGCATTTTGTTGATAGTTTTTGACCTGGTCTCTGTGTTTAACCTCCACTCCAGCATGTGGAGAGTGGCTTTTATGGAAAATCCAATAATTTGCTGCTCGGTCACCCAACTTACACATTTATTAGATTTCAAGCGCACAGCACTCACCCTCCTAAAGAGAGGAGCTCTGAATATTCATCCCAAGTAAATAAAAGCTCACATAAAGAAATTGCCTGATCTTTCAAAGATACCAACATTATTTGTTTGGAAGGGGAAAGCACCCAAATTTGGAATGACGTGCGGGATGGAGCCAGGACAAAGAACTGTGGGAATCAGCACCATGAGAAAGCTGGTGGCCAGTAAGGTGTGGATTTACAGCAAATGTTCCCCTCTTAGGAGCAGCCTGTTCCTCCAGGCTGGGAGTGAATCTTGCGCTGTGAGCGTTGCTGGTGCCACATGGGGGAGATGTTGAAGAAGAGCTGGATCCTCCACTCCAGCACTCCCAGTGAAGAGCAGCCTGAGGGGTTTAGGAGCCTCATTCCTTTCCGTTTCCCTCCCATTTGATAAGTAAATAAATATCCTGTATAAAAGGGATCTGTGCAAAGCACTTGAAAAATTATCCCTCTTGGCTTCAGGGCACATCCAACATCTCCCAGTTGCCGAAGGTGATTTTATGAGCAAGACCATGAAGTGATCAAGGAAGATAAAACAAGGAGGGATGCAGTCCCTGGTGTTAGCACCACTGCAGCTCTGGGCTTGGGAAGGGATGGTTTGGAGGAGCTGAGGGAGCCTGGCTGGCATGGGGAGTGCTTGGCAGCATTCCTTGCTGCTGTTCCCTAATACCCAAAAAATAAGGATAAGCTCGTACAAGTAGTGTGTGATTTACTCAGGCCCACTGGCCATCTTCCTTGTTTCTTCTTAGAATAATACTTTTCACACTGCAAATCAGTGGTTAATGCTTATTTGTGCATGAGAAATCTCCACAGAAATGGCTACAGGGAGAGTATCTGTTCTGTGTGAAAGCCAAAAAAGTAAGATTGACTTTTTGAATTTCCCTTCCAATATCTAGTTTTTCTCTGCAATGGTTTAAAAATATATTTATTCTAGGACCCTGATATGTGTTATAATATTCTAGCAGCCAGGTTAACAGGTAGAACCAGTACTTTAGTAACAGGAGTGAGCTGTGACGCTGGGTTTGGTAGCCTGGGGGAAGTCAAGAGATCTTCATTTTTCAGCTTAAAAAAAAAAGAATGAAAAAACTACAAACTCACAGCACATACCCCAAAAGCTGAAGTGCTGCCCCCTTTGAACATGGGCTCCAGCTGACTCCAGGGAACTCTGGCTCCTCTTTCAAGCACGACCTTCCCTTTCTGCCCACAGACAGCCAGAGGCTGCAAGAATATAGCAACTTTTTCCTCTCTGTCTTTCTGCATAGAGAAATTCAAAATCACTGCATGATGTGTGCCCCAATTAATATTCCCTGATTGTTTCCCTTTCCCATCCAAATGATGTCAGTCTCCGTTATTTTTGGCATAATAGTAGTGAGAGGAATGTCTGTTTTGCAGAAATATTTTATCTCTCATTTTTGCATTCACAACAATCTCTACTCATCTCAGGATTTTTATTTTCCTTTTTATCCTCTTCCTTTTGACTTACATTGTAAAAGACCTACAGTACAATAATGAAAACTGCCTTAATCTATCACTACTCAGTTTGTACATTATTAATAATGAAGGCAGTGTAATTAGGCTGCAGAATGCACAGTGAACACAACACTGAGATGTCCTTAACTAACATCTGTGGCTATTGCTTGGCTTATATTGGCACAAGCCACCAAGACTTTACATGAAAACAGTTCTATGTGTCTGGCATTGCTTTTACAGAGCACAGGGGCTTCATTTTGTACTGGCTGCCTGTTGAAAGGCAGCATGAAATCCCTGGCAGTGAATGCTCAGCTCTAGTTGAGTCGTATTTAAGGTGCAGATCCTGGTCTCAGTGCTGAAAACTTTTTCCTCTTGTGCCCTTGGTGGTTGAGCTATGGGGTGCCATGGACAGAACTCATCTCTAAGAGACCCTTCTGCTCTTCTGCCCCTTGCTGTCCCCTTTGCCATGTCAAACCTTCCTGATCCCCATCCTCACGCCTGTTACAAGGAGCCTAGGCATGAACAAGGTGCTTTTCCTCTCTGTCATCAACACAAGCTGGTGGTTTGATCCTCTGCCTGTGCTCTCCTGACCTGGGACACGTTGGATCTCTGGTGTCAAAGGCATCAAAGGTGTCTCTGTTTCACCTCGTTCCTGAAATGGTGGGGGGAAATCTCATCCTTAATGCATGTGTAGGGCTGCAAGGCCACCAGTGCCACAGAGCTGTGGAATCATTTCCACAGAATTATGGAATCATTTAGGCTGGGAAAAAATCTGTAAGATCAACATGTCCCATCCTTCCCTCTTTGACAGCTTCCAGCTGCAGGCAGGGCACTGAAAGGGATGTTTATTACCAGAGGGATGTTTAGATCAGATATAAGGAAGAAATTCTTCCCTATGAGAGAGGTCAGGTCCTGACACAGGGGCTGGGGAGGGAAAGGTTCTTAAAGACCATCACGTTTCAACCAGACCAGGTTGTTCCAAGCCCCATCCAACCCAGTCCTGGACACTTCCAGGGATGGGGCAGCCACAGCTTCTCTGGGCACACTGTGCCAGGGCTTCACCACCCTCACAGGGAAGGATTTATTCCTTATATTTAATCCAAACCTATCCTCTACAGTCTGCAGCCATTACCCCTTGCCTGTCAGACTGGGATGGACTGAGGTGCTCCTCCCCTGACAACTTTCAAGCCCTTTTCCCCAGCTTGCCCAGCCTGCAGCTGCTGTGAGCATCACCCCTCCTGTCAGAGCCACAGTTGTGATCCTCCCCGAGCCTTCCTGCTGTGCTTACATCGTGTGGATGATCAGTGATGACTCTGCACAAACAAGAAAATGAAGCAGCCCTACAGCTGTATGAATGTGGCAGCTCTGTGGAAAACACAGGAAATGCAACGTCTGCAGAAGGAGGGAGGGGAATTAAGAGTGCAAGGGGTTTTTATGGTGGCACCTTTGAGAGCAGAGCCCACGACTCAGAGTGAATGAAGACCTTATAAAAATACTTGGCAGCAACTCCTCTAAATCTTTCAAGGTATGAGTTTCTTATTTTAGTTGATTTAGTGAGCTGACAAAGAGGCAATCATCGTTAATCAAAATAACTCACTCCTGCTTTGAGTATGAGAGCTGAAGTTAGATGAAGGTCATGGAAAGGAGATGATAAACTAGCCCAGGATCTTTAGTGGCTGCAGTTTATTAGGGAGCCTATTCTAGAGGGGAAGCAGATTTTTGCAAATGCTGATGCTTTTGAAAGTGGATTTTTTTCAAGAAGTAAGGATTGCACCTCTCGCAGATTCACAGATGTGATGCACTCAAGTGTGCGTGAAGGGATCATTTCCTGATGGTTTTTAGTAGCAAGAGATGCTGCATTGGAAAGCATTTGCTATTCTCCTGGAGGCAGGGAGGGAAGCAAAGATTTGGATATGTAGGAGATGAGAAGTGAGAGGGGCCTGCGAGTGCCAAACCACAATTTCTGGGGAAGCTTCAGGAGCCCGAGCCCCTGACACTTCTAGAAATGGATTTCTTGGGCATCAGGGAGGTTTCTGTCCATGCCTGAGTCCATTTCTGTTTAGGGAAATATCTTTCCTCAACCTTTGGCAGTGCAATGTCTCCCTGCTGCATTCCTCACCCTGCTCAGGTGTGCACCACCTGTGCAGGACTCACTGGGCAGGATGTCTGTGAACACCTTGTTCAGCACTATTGCTGATGGCTGAGCCCCAAATTATGCAAAACTGAGCAGGCAGAAGCCCAAGAATCCTTCAAAATTATGCTAATGATTCTTAACAAGTTCCATGTTTTGCCTTGAAACTCACTTCTTTAGCTAAAATGTTCTCTGCATTCTGTCTAGAATTAAGGGAAAATATCTAAATTCAAGCAAAAGTGATTGCCCAAAGCAGTGAGGACTGCCAGTGCCTGCAAGCAATATCAATTAGTGTTCTGGTGCCAGAAATATCAATAGCTCTCTTGCCAGTAGCTTTATTATAAAAAATCTGGGTTGATAACTGTGTATTTCACTTGGATAACATAATGTGTGACCTGAGCACGATGTAGGAACACGAAATCCCATATAAATTTTGTTTAAAGCTAAATGCTTTGTGCTTGAGATTTGTTTTGTATTCCCTCTTCCTCTTGCCCTGTGGAAACATCTGATGAGTCTAAACCTTGTCATTTAAAACCTTTCATGAGATATCTGAAATTTCTAAACGATACCCTTGTTTGTTTTGTTTTGTTTGCACCATCAGTAGCACAAACACTCCTGAGGACTGCAAATATTCATGGAAAGCCAACAAAAGAGCAACTCCCAAATACAGGGGACCACTTCAATATGGAGAAAGCTGTAAGTTAAAATACAAATAGCCCACACCTATGTCTGCTCATGAATCAAATTATATTTCCGAGAGATCTCTCGTGGCAGCCTACTAAAATAATATATTACGTGCTCAGAGGCAGTGCTGGACTGATACAATGAAAGGGGGATAATTAAAGGCTTTGCAAATCCCAAATGTGCCAGCAGCTGCGGGTCAGCTCAGCAGCAGCTCTGGGAGCCACACGTGTCCCTCCTGCAAGGGTGGAAACCCATTACACCACACTTGTGCAGAATAAACCTGGAGGGGGAACAGCCTCTCTGCCCTGGATAAATATGTGGAAGAAATCCACTGGGAATGATGCAAAAAAAAAGGAGTGGTAGCAGGTGGCAGAACTTCTTTTCACCCTACAAAATGCATATTTAGAGGCAAAATGGAGAGGAGGAACCAATTAGTGGGATTACTGTGCTTCAAGAGGCAGGTGCTTGCATTCCAGCTAGGAAAGTGCTGCTTCCAATGAGATGAAATGCAGGTGCTTTGTGTACAGCAGAGGCTTTCTCCGTGAAGTTTTGCTAATTACAGAAGCAGAGGACAAAAAGAGGTAAAGCTTGACAGCAGCTTGTTTGACAATGAACAAAGGACCCATAAGGCAGCGTTAAGACTCAAGGGGGAAAAGAAGAGTTTTCAGAGCTGAGCAATTCTGCAGGTTCATTGTGGAAGCCATAAAGAGAAGGGGACGTGGTCCTTTGAATGGTGGGGAATAGGGAGATGGGGATTTCTTTGGGATATGAGGAATAAATGGGTTAAGGTGCTTCGAGCAGAATAACCACAGCCACACATTCCTACTTAAACACAGAAAAAATGAACATCAGAGAAAAAGCTATGGGTGAGCAGCAGAGAAAGGGCTAAACCAGAAATCCTTGCTGGTGTGGATGCAGCCCTGGCTCTGTGTGAGCCCAGAGTGCCTTTTCCTGGCTGCAGAGCAGATGGTTCCTCTGGGCAGAGCTGCCTGGGCAGGGCACGGCGCCCGCGTCCTGCAGGGACTGCACAGGAGCCCCCAGCCTGGCCTGCAGAGAGCAGGGATGCATGCACATTCAAATCATCGTCATCTTGTCTCAGCCACAATTTAGAGCTGTTCCCAGTTACTACAGGATCTATTAAAAAAAATGAAAGGAGGAAATAACTTTGCTTTTGGGGCGTTCAGATTGTTTTCCTCTTAGAGAGTGCTTAATATTTTGGGGTATTTCAGCTGCCTGAACCCTTTGCTCCTCGCTCTGTGTGTGTGCTGTGCCCACCCCTCAGCTTTGCTGCTTTCTGGTGCATGAAACAAAATCCCTTGGTCCTGCCAAGGATACTCTTCAGCAGGTGACCTTCCTCCAGGACGAAGCTCTGAATTATTATTGTTGTATCCAAAAGGATTGCTTCTTGCCATCTTTAAAACATGGTACTCATGGAACTCAGTAGGATTGGTGCTCAAATGTGGTTGCAATATAGAAATAACAATTTCCTGGCATGTCTGGATGAAATCTGGAGTCAAGAATTTTGAAATGGTTACAATATTTCTAAGAGATGTGAGATCAAATGGTTGCCAGAAGTTGATGTAATTATTTTTGTGTAACACTCATTTTAGTACTGTTTACATACAGACATAGAGATGATAAAGAGCCAGGTCCCACTGGGCATTCCAGATGTTGAAGGCTGATGCAGACATGGTGAAGGAAGGTTTTGTTATGAGCTTGGAATGAAGAGAGCAGGACTTGGAGGGTGAAGACAAAATTATAAAGCTCCTAAAATAGGCTGCCTTTGGGTTCATTATCACCATATTACCATTCAAATTATTAATGTGGATACAGAAAAATCTACTGACAAGCTGGGAGAGTATGGATTGCTGAGCCTGGAGAAAAGAAGGCTCCAAGGAGACCTTAGAGCCTTTTGCAGTATCTAAAAGGGGCTACAGGAAGGCTGGAAAGGGATTTTTGACAAGGGCCTGGAGTGACAGGACAAGGAGGAATGGGTTAAAGCTGCAGGGCGGTAAATTTGGGTGAGGTCTAGTGTGGCTTTCTTCTCGGGTCCCTGGTGGTATTTAGTGCTAATATCATTTAGCCATCTCTCAGGAGCTCACATTTATCCAGCAGAGAAAGACCAGAGACCTTACTTGACGAGTTCCACAAGAATCTTTATTTCATG
>PYHW01009883.1:59303-70179 GCA_013186435.1 Turdus rufiventris
ACCTTATCTATTATAGCAAGTTCCAGGGGAAGATGGCTTTGGAGGAATTGTATCATCCACAGTCTAGGGAAGGAATTCTTCCCTGGGAGGGTGCTGAGGCCCTGGCACAGGTTGCCCAGAGAAGCTGTGGCTGCCCCATCCCTGGAAGTGCTCCAGGCCGGGCTGGACAGGGCTGGGAGCACCTGGGATGGTGCAAGATGGAAACCAGGGATGCAATGGGATGAGCCTTCAACCCAAACTGCTCTGTGATTTTTCCAGCTCCTTGTCTTCCTGTGGCTGCTGACAGCAAACAACCAGGATTTAACAGCCAAGTCCAGGAGAGAAGAATAGATGGGTAAAAAACTGGATTAGAAAGAAACCTCCTGGGTGCAGCAGGGACAGTAACAGAGGTTCTAAACAATGCATCTCCACAGGTGTCACAGAACAGGGCAGCCAGGAGGCAGCAGGGCTCTGGCACAGGCTGGTTGAGAAGTGCTCGGTGTTATAGAGCTCAGCTGCCTCAGGCAAGGGAGGATAAGGGAGAATAAAAACCTCAGAAAAGAGGAGGAACATCCTGGGATGTGTCCTCAGAAAAATGAGAGATCTGAGCAATGCCCTTTAAACAGAACCTCTGAAGAAGGGAACAGCTGGAGGTATCAGTGATCCCAGGGTGGGAACTGGCTGGAAATATCTGGGTGGGTTTTGGAGGCTCCCAAAGAAATCTGGGATGCAGCAGCCAGAGAGCAGAGCTGGGAAAGTGCTGTAATTAGCGCAATTAAATCCAGACAAAAAGAGGCAGCAGAGTGAAGCCTATGCAAGTGGACAGGGCTCCAAATGTGAGCCTGATAGTGAATCCAAAATACCACAGGGGCAAAGGTGCCCGAGGCAGGAGCTGGGTGCCAGTGGGAGCTGTACCCTTGGAGCCACACTTGGCTCCCCAAATATCACACAGGGAATTGCCTCCTGCCCATGGCTGTCCCAGGGTGATTTTCGCTTCTGGGCTGTCCAATCCTCGAAAATGATTTATCTCCAACCTGAGGCTGGGTGTTTGTGAACTCAGCCAGGTGTGCTGCTGGATTATTTTAAAGAACTGGCCTTGTATAAATTTAGTTGTAACATGATGTTTATTTGCTCCCTTCTGCCTGAATTTTGCAATTTGCTGCTATTTTAACTAAGCCTTGCTAGAGAAAAAGGCTCTAATTTGCTTTTGTCTCAGATGTGACACGAGCAATGCCCACGTGTGTGACTCGCTAGCTTTTCTCTCTGGCTGAGACTCAGCTCTCAGATAAACTATGAACATTTTTAAAAACCCGAAAACTTAAGGACTGGCACTGTGTCTGACATGGACTTGTGTGAGAGCTCCATGTTTTCTCACATTTGAGAAAACTGGCACAAAGAACTCACAAATCTGTGAGAAATGTCCGTGCAGGTTGAGTGCACAAACGAATTTAATCGTTTGCACAGAATCTGTTTTGCTGTTCCACGCTGTAACGACACCGATCTGATTATTTTTCTTTGCTTTAACCAGCAAAATGTCTCTCATTGGTGTTTGCATAATTAATGCTATAGGATTCGGCTTTGATCCAGCACCATGCCAGGAATCGCTGTGCTCTCCAATCTGCTGCAAAACAGCATTTTCTAGCACATTATTTTTATTCTAATGCTGTAATATGGAAAACCCTGCAGTACCCTGGCTAATGTGGCTTCTTCTGGCTCTGCATCACAGTAGTTGGCTCTTCCCTGACCTGGGAGAGCTACAAATCCCATTAGTTTAAAAGCAGCATCATCCTGAATGTGTTCCTGCTTGTGAACTCCAAGCTGCATTTGTCTGTTAGATAGATCTACACAGCCTGCTTGTAATTGGGGTGTTTTAAAACCTGCTGGAGCATCAAAGCACTGCGAGGTGGGATGACAGAAGGACTTACCCAAGCTTTGTGTAGCGGATTTTGTGATGGGAGGGTATTCAGGAAAACTCATAATGGCTGGAGCTGTCCTGTCAGAGGTCACATTTGCTGTGTGGGATGGACTGGTTTAACTGGGAAAAACCTTAATTGCTTCTCTGAATGATCCAAAAGGGAAATTTTTGTTTTGTTTTCAGGAGAAGGGAGGATTGATAATGATAACACAACCTTCTGGTTACTGTGTGGTGACAGAACCAGCAGGGAGCAGGAGGGATGAAATGAAATAATACAATCCCAATAATGAAGCAGTATAATCAATAATGTAATCAAACAAGTGATTATATCCTAATAATGAGCACATCCCCTCCTCCCCAGTGATTTCTGCAGTTGGCTACCTGTGCTCCTCACCAGGCACACAGCCCTTTGTGGCAAATGGATTGAGAACTTCCCTCCCCCCACTTCCATTTAATTTTTGCTCTCCAGCTTCCCCTTGCACACCCCAGCCCCCAAAGCCCTTGCCTTCAATGTGATGCTTGACAAAATGTGCATTACCTGGTAGGATGATGCATCAAAAATACTTTTGACCCTTCATCCTCCTCTGGTACCATCTGTCAGAAAGGTCTTGGAGCAGCTCCTGAACCTTTCACTGTTTTTCACCTGTAAGGCACAAAGGTTGTTGTTCTTGGCCTTGTGGGTGTTTGCCTTGGGATGAGAAGGGTCTTTATTGATACAGAACTTCCATTACTGGAAGGGCTGCTCTAATTTCTCTTTATTGCTCCAAAGCAACAGCAGCAAAAAAATAATGGCTTAAATAACTGAACACACCTGGCCAAATATCAGGGAACATCCAGGGGAGTCCTGGCCTGCCCAAAAACATCTCTTGGTTTTCTCTTTTTCAGTGCAGGGGTGGTGGGGGAAGGAAGGTGGGCGAGGTTGTGCTGAACAGCTCTCAGTACTTTTGGAAAGTCTCCTCTTTATCTGGCAGCTGTATTGCTTTTCCTGATAAGCCCTGCAGCCAGCTCGATTTGACAGGATAAACCACAAGCAGCAAGCTTAATCTCCTTGAGGCAAATGGAAATGATGTCTGTGCACATCCCAGAGCCACTGCCAGCAGCAAAGTTTGCTCCCAGGGGCTTCTCCTGCCAGTCCCAAAGCTTCAGGGTGGAGATGCAGGCAGGGTAAACCTCAGTGTCCCAAATTCCTGTGAGCTGCAGGCAGAGAAGCTGCTGGTACCACCCTGCTGTCCTGTGGGCAGGATTTTTGGGAGCCTGGGAGTTGTGAACTTTCTGTGCTTTCTGACACTGAGCCCCAAAGGAGCTCTGCTTTTGGCTTGAGGCCTTGGAGAAGGATTCCAGATTTGGGTGATGGAGTCTGAATCACTGATGTGTAGTTGGAATAGAAGTGTGTCATTTCACATAGTGAAGGATTTGGAATTTGTATTTTGAAATACAGTAATGGGTATGGGACAAGATGAGGACTTTTCCTTTCTTCTTGTTCCCTCTTCTTGGTTTTGGATAGCAATTTTTGGTTGGATAGAAAATCCTGCCGTGTGGGTCACAGGTGTTTGGTTATTGGGTCAAAAGTATAAATAATATAGCTTTTAATTGGATAGTTGGGCCTTGGAAGATGTTGTAACAAACAAGATAAAGCTCCATTTTGTTGCTTTTAGCTTGTTAGCTAGAAGTGCTGTAGAACTCACTGTACTTTAGATAAGAATTAATAAACAACCAAGTCCAAACACTAAAATCCATCTCTTGTGCTTCAATCCTGAGTGAAGGCAGAGGAAAAAAGAACCTAGCCACTAATATGTGGTGCCACTAATACAGGATTTCCCTGAGAGTTCCTACATGAGCAGGACATAGCGATAGATTGCTCCACTTGAGGTTTATTTCCATGGATGTGATGAGAAAAGAGATCGTGGTGTGAAGTGTGAAGTGTGAAGCATCCAAAGAGGACCTCTGAAATAAAGGAAGGAGAGGCAGTGGAGTTTTATTGCTGGAAATCTGGTGGGGTTTGTAAATCCAGGATAAAAGGAGAAAGTTATTAAGCAAGAACTGTAGATGGACTTTGGAAAAAAAAAAAAAACCCAATCCCAAAAAACTTCCCCAAAATCCTCAAAATTCCAGACCTGAGTATGGCTTTTTTAAGCCCATCAGCAGAGTGAAGCTGGTGGTGGCATCAGCCAAAGCCCCAACCCAAGAATGGCAGAGAGGAGCATTAGTGCTAAAAACCCCCTACAGGTGGTCCTGCAACACCTGCAGAAAGGGATGTAAAAGCAAAGGGAACTTGTGGGTAATTTTCTGAGCTGAAAATATGGATAGAAATGAACTCTTAAACATCCTTGTCAGTTCCCTCAGCACAGGGGGCAAGTGCAACTGGAGGCAGAGTTGTGAGTGTAGATGTCTGTCAGGAAATGGGGAATTTCTACTTGAGCAGAAACTGGTTATGACTGGGGATGGTTTTGAGTGGAAAACACATTGAAAGCATTGTTTTTACTACGCTCCCAGGATGAAAGTTGTTCCACTTGAGCTTCTTGGTCTTTTCCTTGCAGTGCTAATGGGGTCACTCAATGCACAGCCTCCAGCAATGGCTTTGGCTCCCATCAGAGCTTCCAGTGATCCCACCATGCATCTCCTGCTTCCTCTCTTCCATCATTTCATTACTCAAGCAACTGCTATCCTTTTCTCCTACAGAGTACTTATAGTGTTTTGCCACTTGGTCCAAGGAAAATCAATTTGATTTAGCACACCAATAGTTAATTTGAAAGGCATAATTCAGCAAAGCAACTTAAAATCTAAATCAAATAAACTAAATAAGAATGGGATCTCTTCTGCAAATTTATAGGTGGCAAACAAATGTCAGGGGGTCGTGTATTCATCTGTCAATGTGTAATGCAATTAGACAAGATAATTGGGCAAACTAATTTTTTCAGAGATCTGGAAAATGTATTAACTTTCCTTCATTAGCTTTGATAGCAGTGCAGAGCCATCAGGGGTCGGTGTAAGGTGCAAAACTGAGTCTGGATTTAGGATTAAGGTGGGAAATATTCCAATGGGGAACATACATCCAGTCTGCTTTCTCAATGTCTCAGGCACAGCTTCCAGGAGGAACAGTTTGCTCTGTTCCCTTGTGTTGATTGAGGAGGTTCAATAATAGAAATGGCAGGGGCAGATGTAAATATGAAGCCAGTAATATGTCTTAATTTAATCAACACTTGACAAAAATCCCAAGGAAGTAAATAATCTGTTCACTTAGCAGATTTTACTGGGGTGTCTCCAAATCTTTGGTGGCAACGAAGCCCCAAGCTGAAGTGTAAACAGCAAGAATAATCAGAATTAGAAAAAAAAAAAACAGAGGCAGAGCTCAGTATGTCTAAGAAGGCTGTAAAAGACATCTGGACAACTGAAACAGGGTCACAGGAGCCACAAAGACTGGGGCAAGGAGTGCATCCCTCTGCACGTTTAACTACCCATCCATTTTTACTCCTTGTGCATGTTTATGTGTTTATATCTGCCCTGCAATCAGTTTATTTCTGCCCAGCTATCACTTTAATAGCTGGCATATATTAGGCATTGAGTCTGGAATAGTCTCAGGAAAAAGCAAAAGTAAACTCTAAGAGGCAGAATTACCCCTGAATTAAAAAGCAGGCTTCAGTATTTAATGAAGAGGTACTAAATGATGTCCTGACGATTTTATTAAACTAAAGTGAGGCAGCACATTTGATTTAAGCCATCCAGGCTTTCTATTCCCCGTGCCTAGGAAGGCTTGTGGTAGTAATCAACTCCCTATATTCAGAGGAAATTGTTTCTTTATGGTTTAAAGTGTGAAGGCTCTTCTAGATAACCATATATTGCATCCAGCAGGACCCTCTTTTAGCCCATTCAGCATCGGGAGAAAGGAGCAAATAGCGACAAAATTAAGGGAGAAATTGCAGAGCAATGGCCTTGAACTGATGCAGGGCCCTAATTCAGCAGAGCACTCAAGCACACATAGAACTTGTAATCTCTGTCAGCTTTGATGAGGGGGTTGTGAACCCAAGAGCTTTTCTACCTTTTTCTCAGATCCATCAGCGGTTCTAATGAAATCAGGCTAAAACTTTTGGGTTTTATGTGTGCAGACCATTCTCTAGATCTGTATTGCTGCTGCCTTGCACCATTCAACCTGTATTGATGGATATTGATGCCTTCAGCACAGGCTCCACTCAGACCCGATTTTCAGCACCAGGACTAGGATTGTCTGGGATCCTTTGAACACGCTATTTTTATATCACAGCTGGAGGTATGGAGTTATTTCCCACAGCCATGAGCCCCTGAGTTGATCGAACAGCAGGGTGTTGCATCGTGGCAGGTTCATTACTGCGATTTAAGCACCACACAGAAACAGCCACCAATGAGGGGAAGGATGATCTGTTTGTATGAGCCTGAATTCCCCCAAGATTTAGCATTTAAGGCAATTACTGCACTACTCCTTCATGCCTCATATACAGGAAGCTCTTGGATAATTATCAAGTTCAGGGGGGAAAACACACAGATAGGAAGTGTGGATTTTTAAGCTGTTGTAGAGTTCTTCCCGTGGCTTGATCAGAGCTCAGGGGCACAGGGGCATTGGGAGGGTTAAAAAGGATTTGTCCTCATGCACTGGGACCCCCATCACAGGTTTGTCTGCCAGCTGACCTCGAGCACCACTGACAACGTGAGTGTTCACCAGCCAGATGTCATCACTGGTTGCTGATTTCTCCCTGAGAATGGAGGAATTTTTGGAAACCACCACTTTTGCAAAGCTCTCTGGTAGGAATGGATGGCTGATGCACGGTGCTGTGAAACCTAGAATTTGAGCATGTGAGGTTAATAAACACCAGCAAGTTACCATAACTCACAAATTAAAAGCCCCAATTTTCACAGTCGGGCTGTGAGATCTAATTAAGGCTGGTGGTGCAATTCAGTGTTTGGAGAGTAACTGCCTTGTTTAATTTATCCGCAGATTCTGCTGCCTTCATTTTTTTTTAAGTAGCACAGGAAGATAAAGCAAGACAGAGACCTTTCCCTCAGGACCGAGTCCATCTGCAGCAGAAAGCTTTGGTTCCTCTGTGCTTTGCAGTTTATTATTACTTCTCACCAGTTATTTCCTGGGTAATAGAGGAAGCTGCTGGGTTTATTTCATCTCCTTCATCACTTTAAACAATGTCAAAGACAGCTAATGCCCACGATGGCTGGTTTGCTGCTATAAATATGAATATTTTTCAGTATAATTGGTGCATCACCGTTATCTTGTGGTGTGTGCCTCGGGCTGGATCCTCTGATGGACCTACAGGCCATCGTGTTAGAGGGATTAAACAACCTTAAAGTCACCTTTTGTTTCTGTCCCAGGCTGCAATGCAAAATGCAACCAGCAGAATGTATTCTATCACCATCTGTTGAACCAGGTGCAGCAGTGTTCTTTATCCCTTCCATGACTCATCCCTCATAACCTGGTGGATATCTTCTGTTAATGGGCCAGCTGTTAAAACCAGGCAGGGCAGTGTTCTTTATCTTTTCCACAACCCATCCTTCCTCCGGGAGATCTCTCCTGTTCATGGCCATTGAATCCCACTGCATGACTGATAAAATTCCATCATCCCACTGGGAGATGCTCAACCCAGGGGAGGAACCAAGCATTTCCTACCTAGATAAAAACTGAGATTTGGAACACCAGAGCAGCCTTTTTCCACTGGATTTCAGAGGAAAACCAGACCCTTCTACATCATCACTGAACCTTCAGAGGGAAACTGCACCTTGTCCAGGAGCACTGCTCCAACTGAGCCACATCTGTCACTGCAGGAGGATGCAGCCACCATTTAAAGGAACTGCTGCCAACACCCTGCCTGATGGGGTGTCAGGTTGTATTCTGAGTCTGTCAGTGGTTTTTTGTGTTACTGGTTTTTTTATTTTAATTTTCCTGGTAAAGAACTGTTATTCCTATTCCCATATCTTTACTTGAGTGCCCCTTAATTTCAAAATTATAATAATTCAGAGGGAGGAGGTTTACACTGTCCATTTCAAGAGATGCTCCTGCCTTTCCCATGGCAGGGATTAAGAACAAGATGAGCTTTAAGGTCCCTTTCAATCCAGACCTTTCTATGATTCAATGAACCTATCATCCGTGCAGAATTATGTCCACAAGAAACCAATTTTTAGCCTTCAGGTAATCAAATACCAGCTGTTAAGTAAAAACAAAATATTCTGAGTGTGGCCTTAATTCGTTTGTAACAACTTGGTTTTAATTGGTAGAGATCTGGTTCCCATAAAGGGATAAGGGTTTGGCAGCCCCTTTTTCTGGCATTTGCCATGCTCAGCCTGCCCTTGTTCACTGTTCACACAGACCACTCTGCTATCTGCTGTGCTGGAGAGCCCTGCAGGGGACAGAAAAGCCCATGTTTGGCAGAAAAACCCGTGTCACATTGTGATCCATCCAAAGAGCTGTGTGAGTGTGAGAGCAGTCACTGCTCTGCTCGAGGGGCTCCTCTGCCCACCCAGGGCCTGGCAGCTCCTGCTGGGGCACAGTCCCTCTCCTGCCTTCCTCAGCCAGTTTTGCTCAAAATCCCCATTCCAAGTGGTTTCCTGCTTCGCTGCTTTCCTGGTTTGGCTCAGCATCTGCTGTGGGAGCTGAGGGATTCCTCACCCAGGGCTTCTGCTTGATGGGAAACCCTCAAGCCCTCACTTTAATGAAGGAATTAAAATCTTACATCAGGTTTTTGAGCACCCACTGCTCCAGATGAAATCAGTGGGGAGCTGCATCCACTTCAGGTTTCAGAGCCCATTTAGCTTTGATTTGCATCTGGTATCTAGGGCAAACTCTGGGAAGTGTCTTATTTCATCCAGTCTCACCAATGTCTGTGATTTTATCAGGAAGTCTCAGGGTATTTGGTGGTTTTTTCTTTAACATCCCAGCTTTAACCATCAATTGATCACATCAGAACTGAGTCACTCAGTTAAAAATAAAACCTTGAGTCCCCTAAAACAATGAGTAAGAGTCAGAAAAACACAGAAGCTGCAAGAAAAGGGAAGGAAAAGTGCAAGAACCCAGAATTTTCTATTGTGGACATCTTGTAAGGGATCTTTTGGCAAAAAAAACAGGATTTTGGGAGGTCTGGGTTTGGTAAACCTGCAGGAGAGCAGTGTGAGGTGCTGGAGGGGTTTCTGGGTGTTTCCATCTGATTTGGAAAGAAAGACTGCTCAACCCTACCTTGTTTTAACACAGGTGAACAATAAAAATATTGGGTTATAAAAGGTAAATGATGTGTGAAAGCAGGGACAAAGTGGTGGCAGTGACACAGCAAACATGGGAAGAGCTCTCCTGGTCCAGCCCTCCTGGGTGATGCTCCCAGGTAGGAGTTCTGTTTGTAGGAGTTCTGTACCATTCCCTAGAGAAAGAGCCTTAAAATGGAAAAATATTGAACAAATGGATGAGCTGAAGGATTTTTCACTCCAGTAATGGAGGAGCTGCCCTGGGATGGCTCTGACTGGGAAGGCAGACAGGACAGCTGGGGTGGGAGCACTGTTTGAGCTTATTTTCCATTGGAGGGGATAACAGAGCAGAGAGATTCCAAGGGGTTTGGAGCAGGAACCAGGGCTGGGGTGAGTACCCCAGGCATTTCCCATCCCAATCCATCACTGGAGCAGTGCATTCCTCATTTTCCACGTTTGCAAAGCTGGAATTTGCACTTTGGCCAAAGTATCCTCATCAGCATCAATCTCCCATCAGGCTCCTGAGGCTGCCACATCCACAGCTCCCCCAGTTGTGTTTGGGAAAACCAAATAAATGATAAATGTTTGACTTAAGCTGCCTTTCCCGTTTTTTAGATATTTTCCTTCCTCTCTGCACAGCCAGCCCCATTTCTTACACCCCCAGATAGGAGGAAGGGAAGAGGTTTTGTGTTCATGGCTCTCCCATCCCTGCACCACCCTGTGACAGCTTTTGCCATGCAAGAAGGAAAACTCCCTTTAAAAACACCAGCTCAGGGAGCTTTCCCACATGGACACTGCCCTTTTCTCCACAGCCACCACTGCTTCTTGGGGCAGCTGGTTCTAATTCCAGCAGTGTGATTGCAGACTGCACTTGGCCATCCCAGCCAGGGACCGCTGCAGGCAGGGCCATTCCTTGGAGAAATCCCAGCTCTGGGCTCCCAGCACCGCAGGGAATGGTTGGGAATGTTTCCCTTTCCTCTCTTCCTGCCCCAGCATCCCCCAGGCTCCACAAATTCTAACTTTCACATACCCAGGGAGGAACAGTCATTGTTATCTCAGGACTGTGAGCCAAGGAGAGAAATAAGAGGACAAAAGAGCAGCTTGTTTTGTTGGGGCTTTGTGTTTCCCCTCCCCAGCTTCATCATTCCTGACTCTGTTTGCAGTTCCAGCCTGCTCCAGAATATCTCCTGCCAGCCACGGATGCCCTTTGGGATTTCCCTTTCTTCTCCATTGTCTTTGCCTGCTTTCCTGCAGATGATAGGGAATACATCATCTTGCATCACAACTGTTCTTGGAAATACAATGTGTGCTGGCTGACAAGAGCTGGGTGCTGGGATGGCAGGAGGGAAATGTCTGGGGTGAAATTGGTGGATTGGTGCAATAAAAACCTTGTCATTGCTATTGGGATGCCACTGGTCCCCCATGTTTCAGAGAAACATCACAGACACTACAGCTGCAGAAATAAAGGAGGAATTTGCATTTCCTGTTAAAGCAGGGCTGTGCTTGGGGTCTGAACCCCACAAAGTGGGGGAATGAGCTGCAGGGCTGCTGGGTTTCCTTTGGAATGGGCTAGGCTGTGCCTTCGTATTAGATAATCATCAAGGAATGCACATTCTATGATTCTTTCTCCTAAGACACCCAAAATGCTTGGTTTGTGCTGCTCTCATCTTGACCTTGCCCAGCAGCGCCACAAAAGTCATTTCACCTGCCAGGAGGGGACACAGGGACCTGCACACACTGCACTGACCCCTGGGCACTGACCCCTGGGCACTG
>PYHW01009883.1:100309-112913 GCA_013186435.1 Turdus rufiventris
TGTCATTGTACCCACAGCAAACATTTGGAATGAAGAACAAATCATCCCCCACCAGCCGCTGTCACAGCAGACGGGTGCTCCAGGAGCACGGGGGAAAAACTTTGGGTCACTCAGCCCTTCCAAGGGGTGATCACAGAATTGCAGCAGGTTTGGCTGGAAAGGACCTCAGAGATGCTCTGGCTGCAGCCCCTGCCCTGTACCAGCCTGGGGAGATCCCTCCTGCATCACTAAACGCCTTCTCTGTGCCTTTGGGATGCAGGAGCTGCAGGAGCACCGTGCCCATCTCCCCTGCAGCCAGCAGCAGCAGCGCCGTGGGATGCGCTGGGAATTCTGCTCCGTTTGCTTTGCCTTCTCCCTGCATTACTGGCCCTTGGTACCCCCAAAGAGCTCCCTTTAAAAAAAACAAAAAAACCCAACCAAAAAAAACCAACCAAAAAAACCCCAACAACAACAAAAAAAAAACCAAAAAAAAAAAATAAGCCAAAAAACAACCAAAAAAAGCCCCACAAACAAACAAAAAAAAGAAAACACCCCAAAAACAAAAACAAACAAACAAACAAAAAAATCAATCAAACAAACAAACAAAAAACCCAAAACAGACAGTGTAATAATAATTAGAGAATTATCAAGAATAAGGGTAATTATTAAAAAAAATTGTGGTCTTATTCATTTATTCATTTAGCTCCCTTTTTTGGAGTTGTATTAAACCCTCAGGCCCAGCTGAGCCAAGCACTGCAGTGCCTATTTCGGTGCATCCCTAAGGGCATGTGCCTGCAGTGAGCTTTCAGGTAGGATGGGAGGTAATGAGACAGAGGTGAGAAACATCCCCTGGTACATCAGGATAGAAGAAAACCCCATGGGAGAAGGGAATTGCTTCCAGGAAAATGGTTTCATGGTCATGGCTGGTGGCCAGCACGGTGGTTGAAGTGACTGGAGGCTCCTGAGTGTTTAATCCTGGGGTTTGTAATGATGGATTCAGGCAGCTCCCCCAAATCCAGCAAAATTGAGTCTTTAATCTGCTCACGAGATTCCTAAAATGGATATTGAGACAATGTTATCTTCTACTTTGGATGGGGGATGGTACAAAAAAGAAAAGGAGGAAAAAAGAGGCACATGATGTGAATTTATTTGCACCTTCCAACAATAATCCAGTCATTCTACCCAGGAAATACCTGTCCCGCTTAATGCCCCATTATGCTTTTTTTTTTTTTTTCATGGTGCCCAAGAGTTTGGTTATTTATTTATTTATAGATTTCTTTTGCTGGGGTGGAAAATTAGGGGCAGAAGATGCCATTGCAATTCTTTTATTCGATTTTATTATGATTTATTTTGTAAGCAATGGCTTGGCTGGGGTTGTCTGAGCCCCTGGGAGGTGGGAAAATTCCAGGTCTGCATCAGAGCAAGTCCCAACAGCTCCAAGGCAATTCCAATTCCTACAGCAAGGAGTGGCAGTTGTTGAGGTGGTTACTTCCATCCTAACTTTACACCAGCCAAGACTCCATCCCCAAATGCCCCCAAATCCCAGGCATAAAACTGCATGTAACATTGTGCCTCTTTTGCATAACTTTCATATGGAAAAGGCAGAACTGTGAGGATTTTGGAATGGGTGCCTTATTTCAGCTTTGCTTGCTAGAAACGATCCTGTTGCTCCGAGTAATTACACAATAAATTTGTGAGAGGGATATAAAGCCATAAAAGCAGTGGTAATGGTTTGCAATTTAATAGCTGAATTGTAAATGAATTTTCCTATAGCAGCTTTAATGCAGCGGGCTGCTACAATTAAGAGAACGTTCTTTGGGGCGCCTTTCATTTTTTTGTTGTTGTTGTGAAGTTCAGTGCCATTAATTCCCTGGTTTAAAGAAACCAAATCGTTAACCACTTCAAACCATAAAAGCCAACTTTGACTTCCTCTGCAGCCAACACAATTTTATCTTGGAAAAGCTGCTTTTACCCCATTTGGCTCTTGCATTTTCTTACAGTAGCGAGTGTGGGGTTGCACCATGTATTGACCTTGTGCCCTTCATCCTCCTGTCATCATCACCCATCTTGCCCCTGATATTTTCTGCCATTGGGGTGGAAAGATTTGGCCATGCGGGCACCCTGCTCACAGCATTTAGCATCTCTTCTTAATTTGTGATTTGATCAAGGGTTATTTAAATGGGGTATGTGTGTACTGCACTGCTCTGTGTCCCCCAGCCCTGGGGCTCTCTGGGCACAGGGGAATCTCTATTTTGTCTCACTGTAGATGCTCTGTGCAGCCCTGGAGCCCTCACCCCCATCCACAGATCCATTCCTTCCTCTTCCCCTTTCCAACCCTCTGGATTTCAAATATCATTCCCAAGCAGCTCAAGCTTTTGGAAATAATCTTCCCAGAGTGGATGGCCCCAGCACTGCCCCTTTCCACAGCAGGGCCAACTTTTGGTTTGCCTCATCAGGCTCCTCTCCTTCTCACGCTCCCCTAATTACATCTTCCCACTTCCATACCCATCCCCTGTGGCCTGTGTTTGGAGGAAATGCCATGAAATCCTGTATCTGATCTTGGGAGAATCTTTGGGGCAACTGAAATTGTTGCTAATTGTTGATGGTGTGTAATTACATTTCCAGTGCCATGCGCTGGCTCCATAAAGGAGCAGGGAGCTGGTGCACCAGGGGGTGTCACCAATGCAAAGTGACACAGGCAGCCTTAATCTGACTCTGGTGGGTGATAATTAAAAGGCACAGTTGTGCGTAAGAAGCTGATGGAGACCTGAACCTGCTCTGAGGAGTGATTCCAAATCCCCTCCTCCCATCACTGAATCAAGATTAAGAGGAATAAATAAAATAGTAAAATAGTGTAAAGTAGTGCATGTCCTTCTCTCCTCTGCATCTTTATTGTCATCACTTGAGCCTCAGTTTCGGGGTCTTTTTCATTCCCCAGCCCTTAACAGTTGGCTGTTTGTGCTGCAGTCCATGCTGTAGCCCACGGTGAGTGAATTCCTGCCCCACTCCCAGCAGGGGTTTGATCTGAAAATTATTCCTCTGTAACCATAAAAAGTCTGCTCCCTCTTTGTGTTCCAGGCTGAGGCAGGTAACAGAGAGAAATTATTTAGTGAGGCTTGGTCTGGAAGTGCTGGATCCAGCAGGGAGAGGCTGGTCTTGCTGTGGGGCACAGATTTGTGGGGTGCTAAGTGACTGAGCAAAGCAAGGTCTGTATTGCAGAAACTGCTGCCTTTCACTTCCAAAAAATCCCTGGTGAGCAGGGATGGGATTCCTGGGGCCATGGAATTCCATGGAATCTGCTGGGGGAGGCAGTGGCCGTGGGTGCAGCTTCTGGAGCATTTTGAGATGCAAAGGGAGCAGGAGGAGGGAAGGAGAGAATGTGAGGATCCATTGTAAAGCCCTGCTGGAATCCCAGCTCAGAGCAAGGGATGGAGCCTGCAGATTCTGCAGTCCAGAGCACTGCAGGCAGCAAAAGAAAGCTTCAAAACAAAGTTCCTGATGAACTTTAAATCTCTACTTCAAGTGTGAACACACCCGTGTGAGGTGGAGCCATTCAAGGGATCCACTGCAACTTTCTTAATGTAATGAGAAAAATTAAGAGAAATTTTTTTGTTTTTTCACCCAATGCTTGTTGTTGACCTTGAAATTTGCCACAAGAGCCAGTCTGTGTGTCCCAGCTGTGTTTGCTGGGGATGGAGGTGATTTCTGTAGCCTGGGACAGTGTTTGAACAGCGCCCAGCAGAGGAGTACTGCAGCCTTTTTAGCTAAAAAGTGCTTCAACAATATAAATATTTAAGTACAATAAACAATTATGATCAAGTTTCTTGGGTGACTGCACACAGCAAGTGAATTTTAAATTCATTTCCCATGAGGATTGAGGCTTCACATTCACTTTCTGTGGATGTTCATGCTAATAAAACTTCATTGCACAGAAAGAGAACACAAGAGGGATGCAAATATGACAAGGGCAAATTTGCTTAAGAGTTCAAATGAATATTCACCAACTTTTTATTATTTTTAAGTATTCATTCCTATTTGCTATAAAAAAGATTATTTTATCTTTATTCTCCAAGCTCAGTGAAGCGTGTTTGAGGTATAATATGTATTTCCTTGTACTAATGGAAAGTTTTGTTACCAGCAAGTAAGGAGTGCATTTAAAATGTGCTTTATCTTCAGGAAATGCCGCTACTGAACCACATGAGTTACCACCAGCCTGATTAACATCTGTATTTCCACACATCTTGCACCCTAAGGCTGGGATCTCCCTGGATTTTCCCTCCTTTAAAGCTGTAGATCTCAGATCCAGATCCTGACACCATTATTTTCCTCTGATTTTCCTTGCTCATCTTTCATCTTGTGCTGCCCTCAGTTATGAGGATGTTGGAGATGCTTTTCCTTCACACAAACTGAGATCCCCTCTGGAAGGACTCGGGGGTCACTGTGGCTCCGTTTTGCCTGAGGCAGAGGGAGCAGAGTTTTGACATCTTCATTTGATTTCTGTCCTGGAATTGAAAGAGATGCAAATTAGCAATAATGAATATTTTCATTAAAAGTGCCTAGACATTTCATCTGAGAACAGGATAAGGATACTTCTGCTTTATATAAAAAAGCCTGAAGTAGACCCAGGATGATTTTTTTTTTGGTCAGAAAAAATAACATTTATTTTTTAAAAATGTAATTTATTGTATGTGAAATTAGGGTAATTGCTAATTATGTCACTGCAAACGAGGCAGATCTTTATCTTGAATAAAGCTGGTCTGGTGCAAATTATGAACCATTACTTTTATGAGGTGGCATCAGAAGGCAAAAATATCAGTGAAACAGTCCTAAGTAACTTCTCAAGCTTATCAAGAGCTTTTGGATAGTGAGGGGTGTGAGGGATGGAGCATCACCTCCTCTCACTGCATGGGTTTTATCCCAGAATGGTTTGGGCTAAGACGGACCTTAAAGCTCATCCCATCCCACCCTGCCATGGCAGGGACACCTTCCACTGTTCCAGGTTGCTCCAAACCTCATCCAACCTGGCCCTGGACATTTCCAGGGATCCAGGGGCAGCCACAGCTGCTCTGGGCACCCTGTGCCAGGGCTGGGAAGGGTGGAGAGAGGGATCACTCTGAGCAGTCTCAGAGAAAGCCAGGACAGAGATGTAATGTCCCACTCACCCTTCCCCAAAGGATAAATAAATAATAATTTTTTAAAGGCACAGATGGATGGATTCCTTAGAAAAATCTGAGCAAGTTGGGAGGCTCCAGAGGATGCAGGAGGTTCTGTGGGTACCAGCATCTCCATCACTCCAAAAGTCCTCGGGACAAGAAGCTGCCAGGATTGCTGACAGAGGAATTTTAAGAAGGTGATGGATATAAAATCCACCAAAGGCAGTTAAACCAAGCAGGACAACTGCCAAGCTCTTGTGTTTGCTCACTGTCAGTAGGTTTTATGGAGACAGAGATATATATCTGCAGAGCTATTCAAGTGCATTTAATTTCTCCAATACCCACGTAGTGCAGCTTGTATGAGGATAATATGTTTATCCTGTAAGGTTCCTGACTTCATTCTGCAGCACTTGACTCCAGGGTGAGTTTTGTTTTATTAACTTCCTCCCAGTACATATGGAAAATTAAATCTCTTCCCATTGAACAGCCTGGGATGAAGTTTTGTTGGAGGAACAACATGAGCTTTAAGGCCTTTTTAAAGGACTTTAAGGTTCCTCCAGCCCAAACCCCTCTATGATTCTATGATAAGAACATCAACTTTCCCTTGGATCCCTCTTGCTCCACCAAGCCATCATTTGAAGGCATCTCTCTGTTCTCTGGAGAAAACTTCCCCATTTTCATAAAAAGCTATTAATATAAATAATATTAATAAGTCTCACCTCCATTAGCAGAAGATAATGCTTCAAGCCTTCTCTCTGAGCTCCTCCTGGCATTCCAGCTGGTGACCAGTGTAACTCATCTGGGACCACAGATTGCTCCCAGCAGCAGCCAGAAATCTGCTGGAGAGACTTGGGTCTGGCTGTGGCAGCTCACAGCTCATCAGCCTTATCTACAATTTTTTCCCAAAGTGGAAGAAGTGGAAGAAGCTCTGGCAGCCTTGGGATCCTCCCCCAGCCACAGGTGGGGAGTGATGCTGCAGGCTGGGAGGTGGCTGCATGGCATTTTTCCTGGGCCAAAAAGCAGAAAACACAGGAATAATGGGAGCTATTTGAGATTATTTTAACTGTCAGATAACAGAAGCAAAGTAAAATGCCCAAATGAGTTGACAGCAGTTCAATTTGATCCCTGCCAGGACTTAGAGCCTGAATTTCTCAAAGGCTGATAATCGCCTTGGAATTGATTTTGTACTGAGATATTTTATCACATTCGTGTATTTGGTGTGGTTTGATGGGGGTTTTTTAGCAGCAATCTGTGTCAAAGTTAAACAGACTTTATTAGAAGATACATGTTCCCTGCCCTGCTCTGGCTGGGTGTTTAGGGTGAGATGAAGGAATTGTTCCTGATGGAGCTGGAAAGCCTCACTCTATTTTTTGGGTTGCCGATGCCCTGTACCTCTGCACCCTGTCCCAGCTCCTCAGTTTCCCCATCCTTTGGAATGATACCTGCAGCATCCTCCTACCCAAAACACCTTGTGAATTATCTGATGTAGAGGCATTTCTCTCAATCCTGGAAAAGTTCTATTTTTCACAGAGTGGCTGACTCCAGCCAGCCTGTGTTACAAACCCTTAAAGAAATGGACATCAGCACCCTCCAAGCCCCAAATTCACAGAATCACAGAATCCATACTGATACCTTGACTGTAATTAAAGTAATATGTATATGTAGAAATAGAATGCCAATCGTTCAGCTGCCTTCTCAATGCTGGAACTTTATCTAGGTGTATTTTTAGGTCTTTCACAGGTTAGTGGGGAATGTAATTATAGGTTTGTAATCTTATGCAATACAGGATTAGTCCACCCTGCTGGTAGCATTTTGTATAAAACCAGGGGAAATGGTGAAGGGGGACGCTGTTTTTATTGTTCCACACTCCCCAGCACGTTCTGTTGATGTGAAAGGGACTGGTTTGGCAGTGGGGTGATCCCCAAACCAGGCCTGACCCAGGGTTGGTCCCTGACAAAACAAGGGAGGGTGATAGCACTTGGAGCAGAATGTGTGTTCTTTCACCTGAAAGGAAAGGGAAGGACTAAATTAAGTTTCACTCTTGTCTGGACTGGGCTGTTTTGTCCCTGAAACACCCATGGGAATTTTGTGGATGCTCAGGTGCTCCCTGCCTACTGGGTGCCCATGGGGGACAGTGTGCTGTGCATGTTGAAACCCCTTTTCCTTACAATCTGGAGTTCTCCATTTCTGAATTAACTTTAGAATTATTTTAGAGGGCTTCACCACCCTTGAGATCTTGTCTTTCACTTACTTGACAAATACTATAATTTTAAAATTCACATTTCTCTGTGGCACCTTCCATTCCCAGACTGACCCTTCCCATGGGCACTGCCCTGTTTCCAGTTTTGCCTTCTGGGAAGGGAGCAAAGGGCTGCCGGTGGTGTTTATTGCCACAGTTGAAACAGATGGATGCAAATATTTATTTCTTACACCTGCCCAAATTAGGACAGTGATCTTACCTGTAATCCATCAGGCTAAAGCATCTGGAGGGTCATGAAAATTCAAAGGCGTCTGAGTTTCACCGTGCCTCTGCTAATGTCAAATCTTCATCAGAGCTGACTTCCCAGGACAAAGGAGCTGTCAGATGAATGCTGATGCTCCATTAATGACAGGGTAGGGTGACCCACCCCTGCGTGTCACCATTGTTGCTGCGGGAAACACGGAGGCAAACCCATAATCACCTTTGCTGCATCTGCCCCACTAACACTTCATTTAAGTATATATTTGTCTGCTGATTGATCACAGGATTTTTTTCACAGCACCCATTATCCTGCTATCCGAGGCTGTAAATCGGGGCTGTAAAGCTGATTCTCTGCAGACTCCCCATCCTCCCCTGAGCAAGCAGACAGGGAGGTCTTAGGGGGGATCAGCAGGACCTGATCTCCCAAACCACCCCAGCAGCTCTGAAAAAGCCCAACCACATCTTGGATCCCTAATTTGTGATGGGGAAATGGCATTTCATACACATTTCACCTGAAATGACAGGACAAGGGGGAACGGGTTCCCACTGCCAGAGAGCAGGGTTAGAGTAGATATGAGGAAGAAATTCTTAACTGTGAGGGTGGTGAGTCACAGAGAAGCTGTGACTGCTCCTGAATCCCTGGAAGTGTCCAAGGCCAGGCTGGACAGGGCTTGGAGCAACCTGGGACAGTGGAAGGTGTCCCTGCCCTAGCAGGGGAGGGATGAGATGATCCTTAGGGTCTCTTCCAGCCCAAACCATTTTGTGACTCTTTAGAAACTGCTCCTGGGTGGTGTTCTCCACCATAAATCAAGGTGTTTTGCAGGAAAGCACAACGATCACAGCACATCATCACTACTGTCTCTATGTGCCACAAAGGGAGCACTTCACGCATAGTTTACAGTGGAGAATGTGTTAAAGTAGGAGGGTGAACCCGAGTTAGCTTTTTGTCAAGGTTTATAGATTGGCTGGTGAGGTGAGAGTGGGGTCATCTCAGAAATGGCTGCAGCACATCAACCTTGCTTGAACGTGTGAGTTTTAATGGTTTAATCCATCCTTCAGTTGTAGGGACCAACCCCAGCCAGGTGGGAGATGCACAACAGTTTATCTCTCACACAGTTCAGCAGCAGGGAGAAAACTCCCCGAACTTGCACTGAATCCAACCATTATATTTAGCAGAGACCCTGACCCTCCTGGACAATCTGCCTTAATAAGAAAGCAGAACCCAAAAACGCGCTCAAAGTTTTGGGTCCATTGCAGCGAGGGCTCATCCCTGAGGCTGATACCTGCTCATGCAGAGCTGGCTGCTGACGTCTTCCCAATAAACATTTAAACACAGGCTGAGCACACCCAGACTCATGCACCGCTGTAATTCATTAAACAAATGTTGGGTTTAATAGCCCCGCGTCCGAAGCTGGTGCCATGGATGCTCTCAGCTGTGAAATATGCTGTGGAAGTCATTCGTTTGCAAAGGGGGCTAGAAATCTGCTTCCTATTAATGTAAAATGGGTTTACTGCAGGAAAATCTCTGGGATCGCATTTTTCTCTCAATTATCCCTTCTCAGTGGGATTCCTCGAGGTTTGTGCCGGGTAACTGAGATGTGTCTAAGCTGGGGGGTTTGGAGCTGGGGTTTGTTTTGATCCATTAAGCTTGTATCTCGCCACAGTGATGTAATTCCCCCAGTCTGAGACACTTTATAAACATTAATGGGTTTGTTTTCACGGTCCCGAGGGACGAGCAGCAGAGGAAGGTCGTCGGGACCATTTTACCCACACAGAAAGAGAGATGGGGAAATGTGGCAAGGCAGCAGAAACAGAATATTCACTCAAATTTTAAACCTGTCCATCCCTAGCTCTGTGTAGCTCAGTTTCAATAATTTCTAAGTTAGTAACTCATAAGTTAATAAGTTATTACAGCAATTCCACATCAAGGTTTGCATGAAGATGCTGCTGTTTATCCCAGCTGAGGAAGGAAAGAGTTGGTGCTCCATATTTTATGAGTGAAATGCAGTTATAAATCCATCTTTGCAGAGAGGAAAAATGAAGGAATTAACAACTGCTGTAGCTTTGATGGGAATTACTGAGTGGAGATGTGCTGGAAGAGACTGTGGAACATGGGCCAGGCTGTGCTTTTCTGGGGATTGCTGCTGGACTTGCTGGTCTCTTGGAATGGATTTTCTTGGTGATAAAGGGCCATGCAGATGCCTCTGGTGATATTTGGAAGGGGCCAATTGGAAGCTGGCCCTACAGATTGCCAGGGCACAACAAACCTGGGGCACAGATCAAAAATCCCACTTTGGACATTTTTTTCCCATCACAGAAGGTCAATTTTTGAGGATGTTCTGAAAGAAGCTGATACTCACAGTTCTTCCAGCTGGGAGTTGTTCCTGCAAACAGAGATACATGGAGCAGATGAGAAATTAATGTAAATATACAGACAGAAGGCAATTTTTTTTGGAGGAAGTGAGGCAGAAGCAGATAAAAAGAGATCAGCAGAATTTATATAAGCCTTCCTCATCACAGAGGTCATCATTCTGCAGGATGACACATGGAAATTCATTTTTATTAAATTCTGGATGATTATTTAATTGGAAAAAGAAGGATTTAATTGAATCAAGTCAAAGGGCCCTATTAGATTACGCTCAACCTTAACACAGAAGGCTTTTCCCATTTAGTTAAACTGGTTCCTTTGCATATTGTACATATTAAACTATAAAAAAATGGTAATCTGAATAGCAAATTAAAGGGTTTGGAAGGCCTGAATGGTACTCATGTGCTTCTCAGCCCGTTTTCATCTCCTAAATCTTCTCATATTCCCTTTACTGCACTCCTTACGCTGTGCACAGATGAAGGGTAGAACTCTCAAACCTTCCTCCATCCGTGTTTATTCCATTTACACACTCTTGAGGAAGAGCCTGGATGTGATGGCACTATCACAACACGTTGCCCAGAACTGAGGGTGTTTTCCAGATTTTCAAGGCTCCCCTTGCAGCACCTGAACAGATGCTGAGTGTAGTAAAGCTTGAATGAAGATTTGTGACTTCCTGGCATTGACTCAGGTTTCCCTTGTGTCCTTAGGAAATATTCTCAATCTCTTTATGCCTCATCTGCATGGCCAGGGACTCCCATCTCTTTGAGACACAGACTCCTTGCAGAGCTGTCAACCTCCAGGTAAAAGCTGGAGTTAAAAAAAAATAAAATTAAAAAAAAAACAATAATCAAAACAATTTTGGGAAATAATGTGTTTCTAATTTTGAGTCTTTAATTAGCTTTTAATTTCCTTTTTTTTTTTTTTCTTAATTTGAAACTAATAGGAGAAAGGAATTAAGGCACATTTCCTAAAGTTTCATTTCATCCCAATTTTGAGGTTTCCAGCAAAGGTTTGGCCTTCTGACTGGGAGCTGGCACAGCCCAGTTGGGTTAGGAGTGCCCCATCCTTGTGCCTTTTCCTCTGGCTGGTGTTGCTGCATCACTGTGACACTCTGTGCTCCTTCCAGGCGGAAGCTCAGAGAAATCAAATTCTGCTCTGAGAGATGGAAATCAATTTTAATGGATCCAGCTGTTCCCCAGTAAGGATAGGAGGAGGCATGGGAAAGGGGGAAAAATCTGCCAAGATATCTTCAAGGGATTTCAGGGAGACTTGAAAGTGATGAGGAAGGTTTTTAACTTACCCATGAGGCCACAGCCAACTTTAGGACACATTTTTTAAATAACCACGCGCTAATGTAGAAATTCTCTCAGTCAGTAAATTAAAAAAATTCCAGCTCTGACAGCACAGCAACTCAACCAGTCCATTATTAAAGTTAGATTGAGTAAGAAACATCATTTGGAATTTGCCTTAGCAGCTATATGTGTTCTTGGAAGGTTCAAATCAGCTCTAACCTGATTTTTTAATGATAAAAAAAATGTGCCGGTACTTTAAAGCCAAGTTCCTTTTTGCTGAAGCTTTACTTTTATTCAAGTGTAATGAATAAGTTTTGCATATACAGTACTGGGATTGCACACTCAGGTTATCTGGTTACATACATTATTCTCCCATTTGCAAGCACAGTTTGCAGCACAGATTCATGCAAATTAGGTATGAAACTGGGCATTTATCTTGATTAGAATTCAGTTTCTTTATATATGTACGGAACTTTATCTCATTCAGCAATGGCTGCAGAGATGATGGAGAAAGAATTTCAGAAATTGCACTTATTTTCCTTGTGGGCTGTTGGTTGGCCCTCTGGGAATTCATTAAGGAAAACAGACCTTTCCACTGATATTCTGAGTGCCCTGGCCCAGCACCCAGGTTGGAAACTCTCAGTCAGAAATAATTGTCCCTTGCAAAAGCCACTGTACCATTTCACTGAACAAATGCTAAATTTTCTCTGTTTTACAATATCCAGATGGATTGATCCAGTTGGATGTAAGGACTAGATGCCACTTGACAAGGACTCAATCCTTTTGACTCTTGGAGAGCTGGTTCTACCCAGGATCCAAATCAGACCAGGCTCTTGATGTTTTTCAGCAGACTGACACAGCAGATTTACCCCATTTCTGTCCCCAAAAGCTGCCTGGGGACTCTGCACAGCAAACCCTTGCTCCTGTAGAGCCCCATCCCCATCCCCACAGCCCTGGATGTGTGGATGGTGATGTGCTCCTGCTTTTCCTCGTGTCAACCTCTCCTGGAGCCCCCCCTGCAGCTCTCAAGAACAGGAGCCCTTTTCTATCCTTTTTACTGCATTCTGAAACAGAGCTCTGCAGTGCCAGTGGTGCTGCACAAGGGCACCCTGAAGTTCAAAGAACTGCCCCGAATTCTCAGCTTGTTCAGCCAAAAGCCTGGGTTTAGGCAAATATCAGCAGGTTTAGCAATTTGTGCAGGGCTGTTTCTTCCCCTTTCCTTATGGCTCACGATTTTCTCTGGCTTCCCCCTTAGCAAGAGTCCTCGGTCACCATCCCAGCTCCTTGCTGTGCTTCCCCACATCCACCCCTGTGTCTGTGAGGCTCCCACCCCACTGCCAGGGGGGTTCCT
>PYHW01009883.1:114804-151573 GCA_013186435.1 Turdus rufiventris
CCCCCTGTGCCCCCCGCACATCCCCTCTGTCACCCGCATCCCCTGTGCCCCCCTCTGCCCCCCGCATCCCCTGTGCCCCCCGCACCCCCCAAAAGTTGTCTCGGGGCCGAGCGTGGAAAGCGGGGTGCGGGGGGAGCGAGAGATGCACTTTGTGTGCAGGCTGAGGAGCTGAACCCCTGTGCTGTAGTACTCGTGCTCTCGGCAGCCTGAAATTCAGTGTCCTGCTAACCAGAGTGTGTTGCCATCGCGGATACATTTGTATTTAAACGCTTTTGTATTTGAACGTTTCTATTTCCCAAATAATTACAGGCTTTCATGACAGTTTACCCCGAATAGAAAATCGTGCGAGCCCTCCCCTCTCCTGATAACCGAATTTACACGTGTGATAAAAACGTCAGTAGCTGTTATTTACTCGTTACTTATTTACTGTACCTCTTGGTAGAGTGGTTCGGCGCTATTTTGAATAACAGTAGCATTTTGGTGAAGCTTTTTAAAGGCAGCGTAGCGTTCGGCGGGGCATAGCTGCTGCCGGCGGGATGGAATCTTGGAATTACAGAATCACAGAACGCTTTGGGTTGTAAAGGATCGTAAAGAGTTCATCTTGTTTCAACCCCGCTGCCATGGCTGGAACTGATTGGACTGCATGGCTGGTGTGGTGTTGTTCGTGGCAAACTGGTTTAGAGGGATTAATTAGTGGTTTTATTCCATCCAGCTTGTATTTTACTGGTTTGGTAGTGGGGGTGTGAGTCCCATTTACCCAGTGAGCTTCCTGGTGGCTGTGGGGATGAGGAAGTGAAGTTACCTGTGGGGCCAAGGATTTTCGAGGTGCCTTTTGGGATTATCTCAGCTCTCCTCTGCCATACAGCCAGGCTACTGAGGCTCTTCCTTTTATAAAATCTGCTGAAAGGGCAGAAGGAGGATGGCAGCCTCCATCCTCCCCTGTGGAGCAGGGGCATCAGGAATGCAGATGGTGACACGCTGTACAGGGCATGCATGTGGAAATGCAGGCTGCCAGCCAGGAAAGCAGGTAAAACCCTTGGGCTGCTCGTGCTCACACTGATTTCTGTGTGTGTTCAGTGTTTGGTTTCGTTTCCTCTCCAGGACACTTCTGGGGAGATGCCTGTTTCTGCAGCGTGTCCTGGCAAGGGACAGGGGGGTGTGTTCTCTGAGGTTAGGGGGTTTTTTTTGTTTTCCTCAGAGATTTTCTAATCTGTTGAGTGATGAAAAACCTCTTCTTTGTGTTCCTTTACTATCAGCATGCTGGAAAACAGTTGGTGCCCTGTAAAGGTGCCAAAGAAATGTGCTGCATTCCCCAAAGCCTGCGTGTTTGTGCTTAATAACTCAGATTACATGTGCTTGGGAGTTGTGGGGTCCGTGTGACAGGGGGAAAAAGAGTGGCCACACCCTCAGCTGGGTGGGAGAGTGGCACCTGCAGTGGCTGCTGAAGTTACTGGAGGGTTTGGTCCATCTTCCCACTCTCTGAGCTTGGAAATTTGGCTCAGCGTGCTGATGACTCGGAGTTAGGAGCAGGAACACTTCCCCAGCAAGGTGTGACTCCATGGCCTTGTGGATGAGTCTTTGTCTTTCCCCATGTATTTAATAATCTGTTATTAACCCTGTGATGTATCCAGTCCTGTACCACTGGTGTTGTAACAGAAGCCAATTAGTTAAATGTAAAATTGTATCTAAAGAGTGTTTTATCTGTCACGCTGAGGAAGGAAAAGGGGAGAGTACTTGATCTCTGCAAAACCCACCAAGTAGATTCACTCTGCTTTGTTTCCTCCCTAAGTTTGGTACTATTGTTTATATGCTGCCACAAATGCTCTCCTACATCACTCTGTGTTTGTGCAGACAGGCCCAAGATATCTATAGTGAGCCGTATGCTTTTCCTCAAGGATTATGAGACGACGTTCAGAAGGATGGGGTGAAAACAAGAATCTCTGAATAGCTCTGCTGTTGTGTGTCTCTTAAGTAGGAGGGCTGCCAAGCTGTTTGATTTATGCAAATATATGAAAGGCAGGCAGGAGGATGGGGAATAGAGCGGCAGCCTGCAAGTGCAGATTTGGGGTGTGCTGGGGTCTGCTTTGGTCTGGGAACAAAAGCACGTGGTGGAATCATCAGGTCCCTTTGCTTATGGAATCCCAGAATGGTTTAGCTTGGAAGGGACTTTAAAGATCATCCAGTTCCACTCCCCTGCCACAGGCAGGGACATCTCCCACTATCCCAGGGTGCTCCAAGCCTGGTTTTGGACACTTCCAGGGTCATGGGGCAGCCTGTGCCAGGGCCTGCCCACCCTCCCAGGGGAGAATTCCTTCTGTGATGTTGGAAGGAGCTCCCTATCTCAGTGCTGCAGGCAGCTGCTCCAGGTCAGTCCCAAGTTGGAAGGAGGTGAATGTGTGTCTCTGCGCCAGGCTCAGCCGGTAATTAATACTGAGTTTGTCAGATGTGTTATTTGTGTAATTATGGTGCAGCTTGAGACAGCTGGAGGTAATAACGCAGCCCCGTTTGTGCACTCTGAGAGTTTTCTCCGCTACAATGTGCTATTTTTGCCATGGCAAGGTGTGTTTCGAGGGCATCTTTTCCGTATTTTAATCAAAACTGGAAGAATTCTGCAAAGAGGGAGAGCAGGATGGTGGGTGTGCGTAGGTAGGCAGGAATGGAACTTGTATATTGTTACAGTCCTTAGCGTGAGTGTTAATCATTCAAACCTCTCAGCCCTGACAGTCTCATTTAACCAGTGAGTTTGCTGGGAGAAGTATTTTGGCTGCAGCCCCTGTCTAAACTTGGATGCAGATCAGTGTGGAAATCAATACTTCATGTCCCCAGCTCTTAGCACAGCAATTACAGGCAGTGCTGGGTAACGGCTCTGCAGCCGTGTGTCAGCACCCTCGTGTTGGAATCCTTGTTGGAATCGGTATCGCTCGAGTTGATTGCGAGCGAGAGACGTGCCCAGTGCTCTGGGGTGGGATGCTGGTGATGAGGGGGGGATGCAGCAGAGCATTGCTGTAGGTCCATGCTCGGCTGTGACCCTGTCCATGCTGGCTGCACCTCTGGGCTTTTGGTTTCATGGCTTTGCCCAACCTACCCCTGTATTTTCAGTAGTTTGGTTAAAAGCAGTATCTGTGTGCGGAGTTGAAGTCTGGTGATGAGTTGCCATGCTGCATCAGGTGTTTGGTCCGTTCAGCCTCGTGTTTTTGCTTTAGTCTCCTTCCCACATTAAATGGAAAACACCTTAATTAATTAATGTTGGTGAAGTACTTGAAGATGTAACGCACAATCAATCGCTAAGTGTTATTAATGACACCTCGCTCAGCGCTTGGCTTGTCTCACTCCTGATTTCAGAGCGGTGGTGGCACGCTGTGATCACCATGGCCTGGCCTGTGCAGTGAGGCTTGGTGGTGTTTGCAATGGATGCTGCCAAAATTCGGCTGGGAGTGGGGCAGGAGCTGCACCCTGCTCCTGCAGTGAAGGATTGCTCCTTGCTCCGCTGTTGTCTCAGGCACGTGCAGGGTAAGAAAGATTTCAGTTTTGTCTTGGTATGGGGTGATGCCAACGGGCTAGGAGGACCTTTCTGCTCATGACAGTCTAAAATAGAGTTTTTTCTTTTTTCCCTTTGATCTCAGTATCCTTTCATAGCTACAATGCAAAGACTTTGACTTTTGCCCAGAGGCAATCAGTTACCTCTGTGCTGTTGCTATTTTGTGAGTAATCATCTCCGGCTGTTGAAAATGTACCATTTTCATCTCTTCAGAAATCTTCCCTGCTATTTGTTCTTCCAGAGCTGGAGAGCTGATACAGTAAAGAAGCCTGAGGAATTTGGACTCTGCTGCCCAGTTGGGTATTGGGAGCATTTTTGTACCATGCTTATCACAAGATCAAGGTCTTGCTGTACTATTACTCTTTCTAATAATTTCCTACTTTGTTTCCCTTTGTCCTGTGTAGTTCAGGGAGCAACTTGTTTCATGCTCTGAAACAATTGCCTGTGATGGGAAATAAATCTGTACTGAGCCATGTTCCAATGGCTGCTTTAGGCACAGGGAACTGGCTGCTGATAACACTCCAGGTTCCTGCTACATCTTAGTCTTTGAAGATATTCATTTAAATATCTTTTCTGGAGCTTTCCTATTCAAAAGCCTCATCTGGCATGGTTAGCATAATATTTAGATAATCATTGCTTTAGCCTTTGTCCAGGGGAGTTATAATGAAGCTCCTAAGGATGAGTAAGCTCAAGTAAACTGAAGTTGAAGAAAGACTTAATCCAGGGCTTTTGACATACCAGTTTGAAATATAATAATGAAAATGGTGTTAGATTTGCAGGATTTGCAGGTGGGGAGAGGGATGTAGAAATAAGTCTTAAGCTGGGGAAGATTAAGTATAATTTTGTGGGTTGTGTTCAGGCGCTCTCAGATGGTGGGGCTGGGTGTCATCCAAGAGGACAGGCTGTCCTCTCATTCCTTGTCCTTTTTCCTCCAGATACACTGATGTATCTGGAACACTGGTGTTCTCTGTCCCTGGGGCTGAATATGGAATTCTCTGAGATGCCAAAAGAGGCTTTACAGCCTTGAGCAGGACCTCCTGGCCAGCCCTGGGGGGCAATCACCTTTCCTTGAGTGCTCCCTGCTCCTCTCTGTGCTTCAAGTGCATCACTGCACACCAGGCACTGAGCCCCAGCACGATGTCGAGCAAAACTTCAGTCTCCAGCTTGTTTAAATTCAATCCTGACAATTTCTCATTGCCAGCAAAGCGTGAGATCAGCGCTCTGCTCCTGACGCAGCATCTGCAGAACCCTGTGCTGGTAATGCAGCGTGCAGAGCAGGGCAGCAGCTCCACACAAAACCCCAGGGATCACTCACCCAGAGACCTCATTTTTCAGGATCCATCCTCACCCGTGGGATGCTGAAGGCTCACAGGGTTGCTTCTTGTTGCTTTGCAATCTCTTCCTGTTTTTCACTTCCCTGTTTTACTTTATGGGTGATGTTTTTGGGTATTGAGATGGATTTTGTGGAACCTCCAGCTGGAGAATTTTGGTGTCCTGTGGTAGCAGGAGGTGGGATGGATTTAGCTTTTTTTTTTTAAGGAAAAAGAAGCAGTGTCACCAGAATATGGAAGTGGAATAAATGCTTTTGAAAGCTTTGAAGCCTTTTCTGTAGTCAGTTTGCCTGCAGGAGTTGCAAAGGTGAGGAAAATCTCTTGCCAAGGTTTTCCTGCTGCACCCATGGCCAGGGGGGGAATTGGAGCTCAGAGGTGTGATGGTGAGGGTTTGGAGGTGTCTCCCCAGAGCAAGGGGCTGAGTGGTGGGATGGGTTGTGACCTGAGGTAGCAGAGGCTCTCCAGGAGGACAGTGCATTGCTGCAGAACTTTGCAGTGGTATTGATCATGATTGAGCGTGACACTGGCTGGAGGCCGTGGCTCCCAGGGGTGTCACTACACCCCTCAGTGCAGCTCTAGCTTCCATAATCTGATCAACTGCTGATTCCCTAATCTTGTTAGTGCTCTCCTTCCCCAGATCCCTGCAAGGAGCCCCTGGGATGGGGACAGAGCTGGCCACAGGCGATGCAGGCTGGCTGTCCCCACCTGGACTCACTGAGGGTGGCTTTTGGGTCAGATTCCTGGCTTTCAGCTGGGCTTGATGTGTCTGTGTCTGAAAATTGCTGAACTGCAAAGACCTCTGCCTTGGAGTGCAGAAGAGGAGCTGCAGCAGAGAAATGATTTTGCACAGAGCAATTAGTGAGAAATGGGTTTTTGTCATGAGGATTTCTGACACCTGCTTGGTGGGAGAGCTGCAGTGGGCAGGGCTGTGTTTGCACAGAGAAATGGAAAAAGCTCTTTTGCTGTTGCTTTCCAGGTAAGTGATCAGCCACAGATTTTAAGTACATGAGGCTAGAATTTGCTTTTGGATCACTTAGACAATGGGAAAGGAGCAGAGATGCCTGCAGGAAGGGGAAGGGGAGTGTGGTGGCATCCTGGATCTTCTGTGGGCACCCAACAGACTCAGAGTTTGGGAGGGGATCATCCTTACCACTGAAGGTGGAATAGGGACTGAGTGATGCTCTGCTGCCATGTGGTCCAGCTCTGGGCTCACCATAGTCCTGGAGAATCATCCTTGTCTCTCATTGCTTCTGCAGATGTTGTTTTGGAAGGCTCATCTCTTCTGAGAGCATCTGTAAATCCATTTCTCATCCTTTTTGGTCCTTACAGAGCCATTCTGACTCACATCTTTTCATGCCACTTCTTCCTCCTAAATCACAGGTTTTAGAGGCTGGGAGCTGAACCTTTGAGTTTATCAGATGTGCCACAGCCCTTCCTGCTGCTCTCCTGTGCCATCTCTTTGTTGTCTCACTTTCCTGGGTGGCATTTGGGGGGACAATCCCAAACCCCTCTCAGAGAATGTGTGTTCCACATCTGCTGCTCTGTGCAGAAAGCAGCACATTGTATTGGAGGTGGAGGAAAGGGTTGTTTGGTGTGAATATGTGGGATGCAAAGACAGTAAGGGAGCACAGTGGTGTCCTGATGCCTGTCTGCAGGTTTTTCTGACTCTTCTGCAGCAGCAATCAAATCTGGAGAGCTGACATGGCTGGGAAGCAGGTTTTTTTGTTTTTCTGGTTTTTTTTTGTTTTTCGGTTTTTTGGGGTTTTTTTAGGAAAGGTGAAACAGAGCTTGTGTCTCTGTTCCAGCAGATTGAGGTTATTAACCACATTTGAAACATAGAACCTAAAACTTGAATCTTAGAGTTTCCTTTGCTTTTTGATTCTTATCAAATCCATGGCATTTGCAGAAGTGGACTTTCATTACTCTTTCATTTCAGCCAGAACATGAACTTGCCAACTACTCCCTCAGTCACTGTACAGCTGGCGAGTTTTGCAGGGTGAATGCCTGTGAGAGTGCACAGCACAGAGATGATGAAGGCTGGCAGTGCACCCACAGCCTGTTGCTTTTAACTGAACTGTCCATCATCCTCCTTGGGAATTAACTGGGAAAAGCAGCACAGGATTACTGTTGGTCATCCCAGTGCTGGGACTGGGCAGCAGTCATGCCATGGCTAATTCCCCAGTAACAGCTTCCTTGCTCTCTTTTAACAGCAGAATATCCCAAAATGCTTCATTTTGGCCTCATCTGCTTTTTCAGGTGTGCACAGGAGTATCCCATAACCTTAAGGGCCGAGTTAAAAGGTATTTATAAGATTCTGCTTTTGGTCCTTGACTGGTTTCAGTGGTCTCTGCCCTCCCATCGTGAAATGGTAATTTTTTTCAGGATATTTCCAGTTGTTGTAAGATATGACTGTGGGTTGAAATTTGCTGCAGGCATACAAGCACAGGAAGTGTTTGCCTGTTTTCCAGGGAGATTTGCTCTATTAGGGATGGAAAGCAAAGCAAATTGATTTGAGGAACTTACTTTTGATGCTGAAGATTTAGATGGTCTAGACACTCTCTTAAGCTGCAGGAGGGGAAAAATAACGTGTTAGAAGAAACGTGTAGGACTGCTGTAGAGGTTTTAGTGAGATTTTCAGTAGGAAAATCACAATGCGGCTGCATTTGGAAGGCAAGAGGGCACAGGCAGGGCTGCCAGAGGAGACCCTGAGGATCTGTTTTCACCCCCTGTCCCTCTGCAGAGTTTCACTGACCCTCAGCGAGGGTGTGAGGATGAGCTGAGCCCAGCTCAGAGTTACTTGCTGGGCTTTTGATTCTGCCTTGAAGCTGAACAACGTCTTTGTGTGATTTTGTGGAACAGCAGCACATTCAGAAAACAGATTCCTCATCCTGTGATGGTAAAATATTCTCTCTCTGTGTGTTCATCATTGTTTGTTCTAGCCTTAAATGCACCCAATTATTTGCTTTTATGTTCATCAATTATTGCAATATCTACTCCATCAAAACCTGTTGTTTTATCCACCACAGATTCTTAACATTAATTCCTTGACCTTTTATATCCCCTGTAGTATATCCAGAGCTGCTAAATGGCTTTGCCCAAATTCGTAATTTTTTTTTTCCTGCTGAAGTGATGGCTCAGGCAGGAGCAGGGGAACCATTTCAGGTGTGCTCCCCAACACATTTGCATTGTGTAATTGAGTCTGCAAAGATCGTTTTTTGTCATCCTTGGGAAGGGAGCTTGTTTTAAAGCCGCACAGGGTTTGCTCAAATGAGCTTTAGTTTCCTGCATGATCTCCTCTCGTGGTCAAGAGAGGTCCAGAGCTGACAGCTCAGGGTGAGAGGGCTGATTAATGGGGTTCTTAAATTTCCATGAAAAGCAGAGGGAGGTGGTGAAGCCAAAGCTGTGCAGGTCCTGTGGAGGGTGAAAAAAACCCTAACCTTAAAAATATAAAGCTTACAGTGAAACCACAGAAAGGCCACATATCTATTGGAAAAGCTGTATTTAATATCAAAAGGTTCTGGTTTGGGGTAGCACATTGTAATAGAAGCAGAGACTTTGCAAGGTTTATTAACTAGAACGTGCCCAGGCAGTTGTGTTGGCTTCAGGATGTCTTCCTGAAGGCCCTGGTGCCCTGGTGCTGCTGTGCATGGATGCTCTTGGTGAGCTGTGGCAGCTGCTGGGTGAGGCAGAGCTGGGGCTGGCACAGTGGTTGTCACCAGCTGGTCCCAAGGGTCCCCTGGTGGGCACGTCCCCAGCTCCCTGCCCAGCACTCTCTGCCTCAGTTTAGGAGCTGCTGAGTGCACCAAAGGGAGAGAGAGGGGTGGACAGGGCAAGCTGGAGCAGGGTGTACGAGCTGCACCTTGCCCCTGTTCTCATGCCCTTGTCATTGCCTGGCTTTGCTCCAGCTCTGGGACTCACTCACACTCCCAGAAGCTGCTGGAGTCTTGCTGGAGCTGTGTAAAGGTCTGCAGTGGCCATGGCTCCCAGGACGAGCGTGTGGCCCCAGACAGCTGCCACAGGTACTGCAGGTGTGGCATTGAGAACCATCTGCTGTTCTTGCAGGCAGGGCAAACCTTCAGAAAAAGCACTTTGCATTTTGCCACCTTTGCAGAGATCCTTTTTATGTGCTTTTCCTCCTTGGACATGCATCATTTCCAGCGTGTTTTGGTAAATGATGTGATTTAACACCTCTCCTATGCCCTGCTTATCGCTGTCATTTCTGAGTGCACTCATTAGGGACCAGTTTGATTTTGGGTGTAATTCCACTGACAGGCACATTTACTGAACATCTTTGATTCAGCATTTCACATGTGGCAGGATTAATGGAAAGCACTTTACTAAAGAGGTTTGAATACCTTGTAGGTTCCTTAAAGATTTTTTTTTTTCATTTAAATGGAGCTGTATTATCTTGGGCTGGGTTTTTCTTTGATGCTGTTGTGGTTTGTGGACTGAAGTGTTTCCTCTGCTGCCAGGGCTGGATTGCCAGGTACTGGGGCGACTGTAGGACCTGGAAATAGCCTGATGCAAAATCTGGATGTGTGATTACAATCAGATTTGTTTTATTTTGGTCGGGGAAACATGCATAAAAAAGAGAGCTGTACCTGTTAATTAGTGTGACAATACCATGGTAATGACCACCCTGCAGGATTAAAACCCCACATTCAGATAAGTATTAACTGTGCTTGTTGGCAGATAAAGGAGGCAGATAATGTCAGAGGAGCAGAGCTGGCTGGGCTCTCAGTGACAGCCTGTCCATATTGTGATGTCAGCACAGACGCCTTTGACCTCATCACCGTGTTCAGTCAAACCTGGCTTTGCACAGCTGCTTTTCCCAGGGGACTGGAATATTGTGCAGGGAGAAATCAAGCAAATCCTTCATGGTGAGACCCTCTGTGGGAGCAGTAAAAGCAGTGTTTACACCCTTGAGGTGTAAATTTGCAGGGCTGTGCCTATCTCAGGGCCCTTATCAATCTGGTTCTTGGGCAAGTGGGATTTGGTGCTGCTGCCAAGGTTCCTATAATTCTGAAGGGTTGTTTCCACCCTTTGGTACCATCTTTACTCCAGGAGGTGGCTCAGGGTTAGGATTGAGATAATTTGGTGTGAGATAGCTGTAGGAACATGTGTGACCTCATCCAGTTCTTTGTCACAGCAGGTCAAGCCTGTGAGTCTGGAGTGGCCCCTGTGTGGCTGCAGGGACTGTTCCTCGCCAAGACACAAAATAAGGGGCTTTGCCTGTTGGGTTGGGATTCCTGCTGCAAGAACCTGCCCTGTGTCACCTCAGCTGGCTGCTGGAAGTCACCAAATACCTTCAGACCTGCTGGTGTTGGATCCTCCAATGTGTTCTGAGCTGGGAGTAGCTGAGCTTTTGGATTCTCTCAAAGAAAGAAAATTATCCTGTGATTTATTCTGGTTCCTTTTAGTTGCAGCTGTGCATAAAGACTCCAAATTGGGGGATATTTTGCTGAGCTGCAATTTTTGTGAGGTAGCTCTCATTTGCTAATTCATTTTGGGTTGTTTCTGCCGATGTAAGTACAAGCTTATTCTGCAGTGATGTTTTTCATCTTTCCTGGACTTGAATCAGCAAATGAGTGTTGATATCCTTGTGGCAATCTGGTGAGGAGAGGGGAAGCAGAAAAATGAAGTGAGAATTTTGCTCCTGCTTTTTTTTTAATCAATGTCCAAAGCCACTTATCAAACCAAGTGTCTCAAGTAAGAAGAGAGATGGATGTTGTTGGCTTCAAGTAGTTGGGTGTAGTGCTGGAGGTGACTGGTAGGAAGTTATTAAATATACTCTGGTTCCTTTGCAGCACTTTTCCAGCATCTCTTAACTTTCTTTAAGCGTGTGTGCACAGTTTAGAGGGTAATGCCATTAATTAGAACAACAGGAAAGACTAATGTAAGAGTATAACCCTCTTTAGTACACTGGGTTTATCCCTGATTAGCAGAGCTGCTCTGATCTTAAGGAAATCTGTGTACATGTCATTAGGAAAGCAGGATTAACTTGGTAATTAATAACACCAGAAAGTTTTCATCGTTGAAAATGAGTTTAAAAATGGTAAGGAAAATAAACTTTGAATATAGATAAAAATGTGAAGGTTTTTTTATTCCTGTCTGCCAGGTGTCCTGGGGTGATTTTATGATGTTTGTATCCCCAATCATCTGTTCTGCTGGTGTTGAATATTGAGTTGTGCAGCTTTAAAACTGGTTCCAGGAGAGAAGAGGTGCAGAGTTTGTTATCAGAGGCTGCACACCAGCGAACCAGGCTGGGAAGATGAGGCATGGGTTACCACAGCTGAGGCTCGGAGTATTGTCCTGGGCAATACACGGCCAATTCTTTCTGAATTTTGCCCAAAATACTGCTGGATGAAGCTGAGGCCAGCGTGTGTGTGCTCTGCAGCATCCCAGCTCCCCAGGGAGAGGAAGGGTGTGCAGGAGAGCTGTGCTGCTCACAGGAGGGCTGTTCTGGGTGTTATTAAAATATTATCACGACGAGGTGCTGGTCAGGCGCTGAACCGCGCACGGTGTCTGTGTGGGTGACAAGTGCTGCTGCCAGCAGAGAATCCTGATGAGGATCCTGCCGGGATCTGCACGCTGCAGTTTCCTTCCTGCCTGTTTATTCAGGCAAGCCCGGGCTTGTTTTGGGAGTTTTCACCTCTTGGAACTGATGTGGCAGAGATCAGCTACTTTGTGATGAAATCTTGAATGTACATGTGTATTTCATAATTTTCTTTTTGTAATTTTAATTTTTTTTTTAATGGTGGAAAACAGCAACAAGCAGATTTTTGCAGAGCATGGTACCAGTGCAGGAATTTTAATCTCTGCTCTTCAGTCAAGCTCATTTGCACAGAGGCTGCATCGCTAGGTGGATGTTCCCTGTGTCCTGAGCTGCTGCACACCTGTGGAAATGCAGGTGGATACCCAGGATCTCGGACAGACACAGAGCAGCAAGAGCACCCATACACCAGGGCACGAAAGCCTTGGCGTGCACCCACATCTCCTACTTACTCGGAGATTAAAAGCTCTTGAGGCTTTGGTTTGTTGTGAAAGTTAATTGCCAAGCCCTGGAAGCTTGGCCGGGCTCCCGGGGCGAGACTCGTCACGCCGGAGCCGAGCCCTGGGGCAGCTGCGGGTCCGGACCGGCTCCTCCCGGGGCTTTTCTGTGCACACACACACACATGGCAGCAGGAGATGCACAGTGCTCAGGGGGGCTGCTCTCCCCTCTGGCTGCAGCGTGAGCTGGGGCATCGGGCGATGATCCCATCCCATATCCCATCCCAGTGCTCATGCTGCTCCTTCCTGCTGGCAATGGGATACCCCCATCCCATATCCCCATCCCATATCCCATCCCAGTGCTCCTGCTGCTCCTTCCTGCTGGCAATGGGATATCCCCATCCCATACCCCCATCCCATATCCCCATCCCGTATCCCATCCCTGGGCTCATGCTGCTCCTCCCTGCTGGCAATGGGATATCCCCATCCCACATATCCCCCCATCCCATATCCCCCATCCCATATCCCCATCTCTGTGCTCATGCTGCTTTTCCCTGCTAGCAATGGGATACCCCCATCCCATATCCCATCCCCTATCCCTATCCCATATCCCCCATCCCAGTGCTCATTCTGCTTTTCCCTGCTGGCAATGGAATATTCCCATCCCATATCCCATCCTATACCCCATCCACCCCATATCCCATCCCTGTGCTCATGCTGCTCCTCCCTGCTGGCAATGGGATCTCCCCATCCCCTATCCTCATCCCATATCCCCCATCCCATATCCTCTATCCCTGTGCTCATGCTGCTCCTCCCTGCTGGCAATGGGATACCCCTATCCCATCCCATATCCCATCCCTGTGCTCATGCTGCTCCTCCCTCCTGACAATGGAACATTCCCATGCCACCCCATCCCATCCCACCCCATCCATCCCATCCATCTGTTATAAGTGCATATCATATTATTGGCTTTTCGCAGCTATTGAAATAAATGCTGTATGTATAATGTTAAAATAGCTTTTCTGTATGAATATGGGTTATTTTCTTCTAATAACAAAAGTTAAGCATAAGTTTTTAGAAATAGTATGCTTAAACTACCTACCTAGTTAAAATTACAGCCTGTGAACGTGTGATGGGGGCCCTGCAGCTGACACAACAATTGTCAACACTCACCATCTGGAAAAGGCCAAAACCACTACCCAATTTAAAAAATAATAAAAAAAAAAAATAAAACCACAAACCACAAAACACGCATGCTCTAAAAAAGAGAACCAAAAATTAGCCATGCTAAACAATTCCCAGAAATTTTTATTATACCTAAGAAACTAGGAATATGCAACAAGTTAATGTATTGTAAACTATATTTAAAAAAGCGTTCCCAAAGCAAGTGTGCTCTTGGCAACTTGCCAAGCACCCAGCCGTTTTAACCCTTTGCTTTATGTGTATCTCCTATTATCTTTTTATTAAACCTTTTAAATTTTACCAAAACAGTGAAATGTGTTTTTCACACACCCCATCCCATCCCACCCCACCCCTCCCCTCGATCTCCCGGGGCTGTATCCCTGCTTTAGGCTAATCAGGGCTGGGTTCGGCTCAAATCTCATCTGGAGCTGCCTGTGAGCAGGGCTGGTTCCTCGGGGTGTTCCCAGCACTGCTCATTTCTGACCCGCTCAGGGAGCCTCCTCTGCCAAGGCTCGCTGTCCTGGAGCATCCACCGCCACCTTCGTGGGGTTTTGGGGTTGTGACCTGCGTGCTGCTGATCTCTGGGGTGCTGCAGGTGAGGAGGTGAGGGCTGTGGGCTGTCTGAAGCCAGCCTTGCCCTGTTCATTAGCATTTCAATCAGCTCTCTATGGGAACTCTGCACCTTGCTGCTGCTCCCAGAGGCAGCGCCTTCTCCTCAGCACAGTCCTGAGAGAAGGGCAGAAATAAAACTCGAGCCATTGCAGAGGGACAAGGTTTGTCGTTTTTGTTTATTTATTAATTTTTAAGATGTTTTCTGATAGCTGCTAGAATGTACACCAGGTAGCTGAGGGATCTGGTGGTGTGTAGGGGGTTCTCAGCTCACAGTGTCCATGCTGGGAATTTGTGGTGGACAAGGCTTGCTGTTGTTGGGCTGGTTGGGACAGCTTGGTCCAAAATCAACAGTGCTTTGGATTTTAGTTTTCATCACAAATTATTGATGCATTTCTTTTGTTAACGATTTTATTAATGCCGGGGCTGTGTGTGATGTGCGTTGGGGAAGCACATGGGGACCAGCTCAGCCACAGAATCAGAGATGGGTTGGGGTTTGCCTTAAAAATCATCCAGTTCCAATCCCCTGCTGTGGGCAGGACACACCTTCCCCTAGACCAGGTTGCTCCAAGCCCCATCCAGCCAATTCTTGTAAGAGGGGACAAAAGATCCCGAACAGTCTCAAGGCCAACAAGCAGAGCATTCCCTGTTTTAATCTCCATTCTTCATTTAAAATCAATAAAAATGCTGCCCTGGTGGTATTTTTCTACCCAATCTCTGACGAAACAAAAGCAAATATTACTGACCTGGCAGCACAAATGAAAGGAGAATGAGAAGCAGTGTATGAAATGGACTGTCAGCCAGTTTTTGGTTTTCTGTATTGGTCTTGTGGCATTTCTGTGGAAGAGGCCAGCTACAAAGTTCTCTTGCATAATGCTCACATCATTGGAGTATGATTGGGTCTGACTGTCACAGATGAGGATATTTATGTCTCAGTGAATTTCAGCCCTCAGTTTGTGTGTCCTCTGACCTCTGGGGAATATCACAAATCCACTGTTGTGGAATACAATGGCACATTTGATTTATCAACTCCATTACTGAGCTGGTTGAAGGGAGAAAGAGCACGTTAATTAAATCACAACTGGTGATAAACTTGGTATTGCAAACATGGGGCAGGACAGTGGTTGAGGATAGAAAGGTGAGCAAGGATGGCAAACTGGGAAGCAAACGCCACTGTGCTCATGGGAGATGTCAAAAAAGTGGGGATTGGGTATTTAGAGAGAATATAATTCTTAGAATAAATGGGAGTGTTGGGTTGTCTGCAGTCTCCACAGATTGTGGCCAAAATCGGCGTTCTGTAGGTGCTGCAGGCTTTGCCCTGGTGTGAATGGGGCAGTGCTGGGTGCTCACGTTCAGGACAAATTAATAGTTACGGAAAACCCCTAATCTACAGGTTGTCAGGCATTAAGTGTTTTGGCACTGCTCTGTTGATGGTACTAACATAAATTCAAGCTGACCTAAGTGCACTGGGATAAAAACAAACACTTGCCCTCCAACAATCCTCAACTGAATGTGAATTTCAGCGTTGGCTCTGGGCTGTTTTGTGTTTTGCATTTTTTTTTTCTGTGGGTTTTAGTAATGAAAACAAACCACTTGGCTTCACCTTGGGCTGGAGTTAACTTCTTCTCCAGTCATCTTCTCTTTCCCATGCATTGACACACTCAGGGGTAGAGCTGCAAGTAGGCAAGAAGTTGTTCATTTTCAGCTTGAATTGAAAATGCTTTTCTGATCCAGTGCAATTTTCTGAATTAAAGGCTGACTCGTTTCTCTGGAAGGATCTGCACATCCAAGCATTCCTACATGAGGTTCTAAATACCCCACCAGTTCCAGGCTTTGGTGTGAGCAGCCACATGCTCTAAGTTAAATTAATGTATGGTGGGGTCTGGGCTCCTGCCCATGCATCATCGTCCCCCTCTGCTCTTTGGGTTGTGTTCCTGACCTTCCTAATTGTCTCCAGCTGAAACTCTCCCTTCAAAGTGAGCTCAGATGAAAAATATTTTTGTGTGAAGTGTTAACACATTCTTTTGAGGGGAAAACCTCTTTTGAAAGGTGGAGTAAGCGAGACCATGAAATAAAAAATGCTTTGTATTAATAAAGGTACCTGTTGATTACCTGTGAGGAGAAAAAAAGCTGTAAATCCAGCTGTGAGTTAATGTATTGACCACTGCAAGGGACACTTTAACCAAAAACCTCTTTTTCTTCACTTAAGTTGATGCAGGTTATTGCAGGGAGACATTTGGGGATGTGTTTACAAGGAATGGCACTAGTTATTGAGGGCTTAGCTAAATAGAATTAATTTTGAACAGGAAGTGAGTTACTCTGTCCTTGTCATAACCTTTAGTCCATGTGAACAGCACTCAAGTTATTAAAAGGCTGCTTTAAACTGAAGAAGAATTTCATTATCTTTCTTCTGGATTGGAAAGAGGATATTATTTTAAAGATAAGTGACCTTTGTTCAGGTGCTATTATACCATCTCAAAGACATGTAGAGTTTGGGATTTATTTTATTTATTTAAAAAATATTTTGCAATCAACATTTGGGTGTTGTTTTTTTGTTTTGGTTTGGTTTTTTCTCTAAAGCTTTTTTGGTTTCTTTTTGTGCTACATCTTTTCTTCTGTGCTATACCTTGGGGTACAATTAGGAGTGTGTTCTGCAGCTGAGTGGTGTCAGGACTGCAGCAAACATTAAAGCCTTCGAAAGGTAAATATTGCAGAGGATGGAACAGCAGCAGTCCTGGTGAAAAGGAGAAAGCCGACAGCATTTTTGGGATTTATTCACCCCTTGGTATTTGAAGGCTGCAGAGGGAGTTTGAGGACTTGGAGAATCTTGCAGACATTATAGAATCTCTGCAAAGATCACAGAACCCCAGGATGGTTTGGGTTGGAAGGGGCCCTAAAGCTCACCCCATTCCATCCCCTGCCATGGCACAGACACCTCCTACTCCATCAGGTTGCTCCAAACCCATCCAACCTGACCTTGGACCTTGGACCTCCAGGGATGGGGCAGCCACAGCTTCTCTGGGCAGCCTGTGGCACCCTCACAGGCAGTTCCTTCCCCATATCCCACCCAGCCCTGCCCTGTGCCAGGCTGGAGCCCAAGCTCTGTGTGTTGTGTTGGTAACGGTGGCAGGGTCAATAAGCGAACATGGTCGAGGGTGTTGCACCAAAAGAAGTTCTGGGATGGGGAAATGCCTCATTGTCCATGGGGGCACACATGGGGTGGGGAGCTGCACCAAGAGCAGAGGGGGACAGGTTTAATGAGTGTCCTCCCCTGTCCATGGGGTGAGAGCTGCACCAAGAGCAGGGGGGGACAGGGTTAATGAGTGTCCTCCCCTGTCCATGGGGTGAGGAGCTGGACCAAGAGCAGTGGGGTTTTGGGTTTAATGAATGTCCCTCCCCTCCCTCCCCACCTCGTGCTGTTGTACAGGGCAGGGCTGACTCTGGTTCATGTGCAGCACTGAGGGGCCGGGTGATATTAAAGGAAAGCTGATAATGCTTGCAGTGTGGAGTGCTTGGAGGCATCTCTCATTCCCCTGGCTGTTTTCTGTGCAGCATCCCTGTCCTCCACCCCCCTCCTCTTAACAAAGCAATTACATGCACAGACGTGGGCTCTCTCCCAGTGAGGAGCCTCCCCAGGCTGGGGATGTGTCCTGGACAAAGCAACTGAGCAGCATAGACGATGCCTTAATATTTTCAGTAATTTTAAGGTGAATTGCATTCACTGGCTTGTGATTGGCTTCAAAAGTTCTTGTTGTTTGATGTGTTGGAGGAGATCAGTCGCTATTTTGGAACATTAATTTATACAATTCAGATCACACTTGCAGGGTTTTTTTGTTTCCCAGCGTTTCTTGTTTTACTAATTGCAATTGTTTCACGTCCTCTAATCTATTATACTTTTTAATAAGGCATATAATTCATTATTTAGGTGGTAGTGTTCTGATAATTAGATGGGTTATTTTTGTCAGTGCTGATTAGTTGGTAAGTACAGATTAATATTTGAAGACTTGATGTGGTCTCTTGTTATTTGAGTTTCAAAGAGGTGATGTGGCACTTGTTTCATGATATTCCCAACAACTTCATCCCTTCCACCCTGAGGAAAGTGCCGACAAATTGTAAAGAGGCTTTGAAAGCCTTTGGATCTTGTTTGCCCTGTAAAACTCATATTAGAAAAGAGTGTTGGCTGTGGGTGAGACACTGAAAGTGCAGCTGACAGCAGCACTGGGGGCCACTGGGGTCTGCACCCTAAACGATTTTTTGGGTGAACAAGTAATATCCTGCACATTGCAGGGCAGGGACCTGCAGTTGCTGGCTGTGTCCTAGAAAAGCCTTGCCCCTGCACAAATAGAGAACCTTGGCCTTTTTTTTTCTTTTTTTCTTTTTTTTTTTTTTTTTTGCCTGGAGTTAATTGCAGTGTGGGACAATGTGGCCTTTGTGTGACTGTCCCTGTGCTGGGGACGGTTCCTCCTCTCCCCCTCCCGCCTGCAGAGCTGGCACTGATTCTGGGCTCTCCCTCACACAGAAGCTGTTTGCAGGATTAAGGCTGGGTTGGTTCAGTGAGGGTGTGGTGGCTGAGGGGACAGTGGACACCTAGCTGCAGGCTGTCAGGAGCTGGCTGTGCATGTCCAGGGGTGAAACATCCCAGTGCTGCCAGTGCCCAGAGCGAGGGAGGCAGGGAAATTAAACGTGTGTCTGTGGAGCTGCAGCTTTGCCTTGTCCAAGATGAGCCATACTGCTGGGAGAGATGATGTTGTTGGAGCTGAGCCATTGCATTGTTTGATACCAGATCTCTGCGAAGAGGGAATAAACTAAATGATTTTTAGTCACTTGGTCATCCCTACCGAGGAAACCACAATGCTCTTCAGTGGCTCCTTCTTACTGTAGACTCCTTCAACCCTCCCTGCTTTAGCAGATGGCTCCAAACACAAATAAGCCTCAGGGATGCCTGTCACTGCCTGTGACCCTGGGGAAAGCAGAAACCACATCGGAAATGAGCAGGGATAAGGAGATTCCGAACATTTTTCTTGAGCAAATAAATGTAGCAGAGGGAATGTCAGGCTAAGCTCTGTGCATTTATCAGTTCTGTGAGCACACCTCGGGCAATCCCTTTGCACCACCCCACGGTGCCAGGGGGGTTCCTGCTCCTTGGTGGGTAAAGGACACTTGTGTTAATGGATGATCTCTGTATCCACAGAGATGTTGAGGGGTTTGCATGCATTTCCAGAGCCCCTCTGCTGAGGATGGCAGCTGAAGGTCATGGAGATGCTCCCCTCTGAGTTATTGGGGGTGAATTTGGCCCTCACTGTACCTTCCACATGGGAATCCAGCTGTGAGCAATGGTGTGATGGTTGTATGGATTTGGTGATGAGTTCACAGCCTAGTGGAAAAAAGCAGGGCAAGGAAAGGATTTACTGAGGTAGAAGCAGAGGAGGAGTGCTGAGACCTTCCATACATCCCCTGATTTCTAGTCTGTTGAGCTGTGGACGTAAATTAGGGGCTCAGGAACTGCAAACTGGGGACAGCAGGGTCTGCCAAGGGGGCAGAGCTGGAGCAAGGAAGAGTAAATGATGTCTCCATTGCCCCACTGCAGATCTGTCAGGCAGCCTGGGAGTTCCAGCCTCAATTCTTGGGCTGTGGTGCTGGGATTGGCACATCCCATGACAAATGGTTTGTGTTTATGCAAGCCCTCGCTGCTGCTGGGGAGGGGGGTCAGGGTGCGAGTTGGTTAAGTGGCCGGATTGCCCTGGTGTGTTTGCCACAGGATAATGGAAAATTCCTGTGAGGAGCTGCGCTTGATCTGGGGCCAGAGGGAACAGGATGAAGTCTATTCCACCAGTGAAATGATTGAAGACTGCACTGTGCATCTTCCGGTGCCTGCTGCCAATGTTTTTATAGGCTTGAGATTTTACTTTGGAGAAGGAGAGGATCTGCATGCAGGGCCAGCCTGCAGCCGTGCCAGCTTCTCACCGTGTGTCCTCTCACTGCCTGGGAGCATTTCCCTGTACAATTTTGGAGAACCACGTGCAAAGAGGCCGTGGCACCTTCGTTTTCTACTTCCCAGGAGGAATTGAGGGCAGTGGGGTCCCTGTGGTCCTGACACAGCACGTGAGCTCTGCGACACACGAGAGCTTTACATCCTCCTGCCTTCCCTCTGTGGGTCTGGCTCCATCCTGTTGCATGAATATCACTAATTACCATCAGAATTTGTGCAGTTAAAGGGAATCTGAGAAAATTAGGATCCAGTAAAAACCTGTGCAAGGAAGTTTTAATATCTCTTAGGACTTGGTGGCATCTTTCTGTTACAAACCCATTTGTGCTGCAAGGCTTTGGACTGAAGGATTCAACTTGCTGCTCTTAGACTGTTATCACTAATAAATTGACTTTTCGCTCTGATAGCCTTTCACTCCAGGATCTAAAAGTACTTTAAAAGTGCTAATGAATTAAGCTTCTTGATAGCTCTTGAGTGCAGCTCTTTGTACAGGCCTTTGGTCCAAAACCTAGTGAAGTCAGTGGAAAGTTGTCTGTGTCATTAGCTCTGGCAAATCCCTTATCTGTCTGTCCCTGCTTGTCCCATCCTCGGCCAGAGCTGATGGCACAGATATCCTCTCGTGCCAGGATCCCTCATCCTTCCCTCAGTGGGATTTTTTCCTTGTTTTTCTGCCTGGTTCCGCTGCTGAGGATTGTGTGGGGTCGCAGTACCTTGAAGGTAAGGGAGGGAGGCATCCAGATTTAGGGTTACCTGCTGTGTCTGATGTTATGCTCTGACAACACCAGAGATTTAGAAGCAGTCTGGGTTAGAAATAAAACAATTCTGTAAGAGAAAGCCTGTTATCCCAGCAGCAATGCAGTGCAAAGCCATAGCTCTGTGCTCTTCGTTTCCATTGTGGTTCTGCTCAAGGAAGGGTGGTTTCCTGCAGTGGGAAGATTCCCAGTCCAAGACCATCCAGTGGGCTGTATTAATTCACCCATTTTCAGTTTGTTGCAGGTTTGCCATTGGTTTAAACATTGAGGATTGTGCTTTGAAGAAGAGGCTCCTTCTGCTGTGGGATGTAGCTGGGGACGGGAGCAGGGGAGGGCTGGGCTGTGAGGACGAGTGGGAGTGATGCTGGTGGAAGCTCTTTTGATCCAGTTCATGGCTGTCAACAGAACTAGCAGGGGAATTCTTCTTATTGCTGTATTAAAGAAGATAAAAGCAGTTCTGCCCCTGGCAAAGCCACAGACACAAGACACTGTGAACATCTTGACTCCCTTTCCTCTTCCAGACGTGTGATGGGTCGTGTAATGTCCTTATGTCTGATCAGCCATGACAATCTGTATTTTATGGATTTTTCACTCCTTGTCACCCTGTTACAATCTCCTCTCTCCCCTACCTTTCATTAATTGTCTCTCAAAACTATCTTGTCACTGCTCTGATGATTTTTTTCCAGTGGATAAGCCTGTTAGAAGTAATCTGGTTTGCTGAATTTCCTTTCTCCTGGGCAATCTCCTTAATAGCTGCCTCAGAAGATTTCACCCTGTTTGGTTTAAGGATGTGGCTTCAGATAAATATTCTGTTTCTCCATGGTTCTTCTGCTGATTAAGGTCTGTTCTTTCTCCCAAAATACTCCAGAGCAGGAAGAGTTTCATGGAGCCTTCATGTGTGTTTGGGACTTCTGAGCAAACTGTGCTGGCCAAGATGGTCAAAATTCACTGTTGATTTTGGATGTGTCAATTTGGACAGTTCAGGGGCCAAAACAAAGGGAAGAAGAAAGATGAGGAAAGAGTTTTAATCCTTAAATGTCACATTGCTTGTACAACAATGTATGTGGTTGGTGTTTCTCCATGGGACAGCTCAGAGAGGATAAGAAAGTGGTCAAAAGGCACCTGCACCCTGTTTATCCATTCCCCACTTATGCAATAATTAATAGCATCATTTAATCTCTTTCAGAATTTTGTCAAACTTCAAATATTTGCTATCACTTCTCCCTTTGGAGAAGCTCATTTTCAGCACTTCTAAAAACAAACCCTTTTCATACATGCTTCAAGAATGCTTTTTCTTTTCCCCATCCAAATCAGCTTGGATGGTGGGTCAGGAGATTACAGTTCTTTTCCCAGAGTTGCCAGCGAGCTGCTGAATGATCTTGAGCAATTTGTTTGATCTTTCTGTGCCTCATTCTCACAAATAAGGATGCTGGTAATAACTTTCTATTGTTAAAGCTCTGGTAATAACTTCCCATTGTTAAAGCTCTTAAAGCTCTCGTATGGAAAATGCTATATGGGGACTTAGAGTAATTATTGTCATCATTTGCAAGCGAAGGTGCTGGAAATAAAAGTTTCTGCAGTACAGGACCTTGGTTCTTGTTAAAGGGAATTATTATAATTATTTTGGCTGGAATGACCAATAAAATATGAATCAGGCAACTGCCTTTATTGATTTAATAGTTGAGCTGGAGGGGAATGTGTGGATTTCTCTTAGAAGCATCCTGGGAATAAGGGAAAGCCTGTGCTGAATTTGGTCTTGTCTACCATCTAAACAGTGTATGAATTCCTTGTATACAATGGCACTCTTCCATTCTGGCCTTTATTAATAAAACCAAATCAAACACAACTCCAACAACAACCCAACCCCAAAACCCCAGCAAACAAACCCAAACCCAGGGATGTTTCTCCTCCTCTGTGGCTGCCCAGGTGACCCAGGTGAAGGCTCCTTGCAGCAGGGGCAGGTCTGACATTGGCTGGGACAGATCCAGCAGCCAGAGGTGCATGAGGATAATGAAGATGTAGGTGAGTTTGCTCTATACATCTCTCAGCTCCTGGCTCCCCACCCTGTCCCTCATTGCCTCTAATTTTTACAGCTTGCTGAAAATAGGTCTTGGAGAAGACTTGGAGCTGTTGAGATGGAGACAAAGAGGGACCATAAATCACTTGACAGCTAATTTTCCTTATAGCAAGTATCCCACTCTTACAACTTTGTTTAGATTAACGAAGGAATAAAATGTAGCAAGAACTTGGTTTGGTTACTGTGTGTTTTGCTTGTGTTTCTTTTTCCTTTAAGAAGATGTGAGTGGCACAAATCTTGCTGGAAAGGGCTGAATTGGCATCAGTTTTTATCTTTTAAAAGTGTCAGACCTGGGTGTTTTGGGTGCTGGGGTTGGGTTTGAAAGGTTGTGTGAGGAGCAGTGCCACGAACACAACTGTGTCACCTGGTGGAGGATGTGCCTCATCTTGTGTCTCCAAATCCTTCTCCCCTTGGTTGTCACTGACTCTCTGTGCCCTGCAACCTTCTCCAGTCCCACTCCTGCAGCCAGTGGGAGCTTTGCCAGTAATTCCAGTCAGGACAGGATCAGACCTCGGTGGTCATTCCCTGTCCTTAGGCAAGCAAGGCTTTCCCCAGCTCTCTGCAATGCCCCTTGCTCTGAGGTGCTCTCTGGAGCAGGTCAGAGCATTATTCAGTGGCCAGGTTGGTTTTATCCCCTTGGGACATTTGCTTTGTGCCTGGTTGGGGATGAGAAAACTCCAGCCACAGCTGGGGCTGTTTTTGGAAGGCATGGGCAGCTGTTTCACGAGGCCTTTCCTCTGCACAAGCCGTGTTTCAGAGGGATCTGGTGGAGGTTATGCCTGTTTTGATGTGTGTTGAAATTCCCCTGGCACTGCACTCTGCTCCCTGCTCCCTCTCTGCTGCCTCAAAGGGCCAGACAAGCTCGGATTGTGCCAAAGCTGCAAACACAAGTCACGGGATCCAGGCTGTAATAACAGACTGCATCTCCTGCTGAGGCAGAATGTGCTTCAGATGTGTGAAATCAGAGCCTTGTCTTGCTCTCTGCAGCTCTGGATTATCAGATCCATTACCCAGAGGTTGTGCTCGTGGATCACAGCAAATATTTTGGTGGTGTTATGCACGGCTGGCTATTAGCAATGTTTAACAGCAGCTTGGGAGGGATGAGTCCTGACAAGAGCATGGACAATGCTCTTCTTTCACCTGAGCTGCTGTTTCCCAACCTTAACACCTTTGCACGAAAAAATGCTGTGTGGCAGCCAGGGGTTAGAACATTGCCTTAGAGTTGTTCTATCTGTGTGGCGCAACAACAAGGAAAAGGAGTTATCATTGTCCCAGGAGGCAGAGAACAAATTTAGGTCCTGGTCTTGCATATGCTTATCCAGCTAATTAGCTGCACTCAATGGAGCCCATTCAGCCTGTAGCACTTGTCCTTCATCTGTTCAGGACCGTGTGTGTGAATGCTCATTGAAACACGCGGTCAATCGTGGCATTGTTGCACGTACATTATTGCTTATGTTCTTGTTGGAAGGCAGGAACAGTCTCTCCATTGTAGAAACCTTTTTTTTTTTTTTAAATATGTATACAAATATAATGCAGCTATTGCTGTGAAATGATGGGCTCAGGTAAATTTATTCTCTTTAATTCCTGGGTCTGAAATTGCTGAGCTTGGCTGTTGAAACAGGAAACAATATTTGTCATTGCTTGCGTTGATGTGGCTCCAAATTCAGATGTTGTGCCAGTTCCAGGACTTCGAGTAAAGGCCACATAATGAGTGATTACCTGATTGTTGTCGGGGGGTTGTGTAGCAGGACCTTTCTGTCTTAGCAATTAATCTGCTTGTTGATGTACACTCGACCAGCTCTTGTCATTTCAGTCTCTTGGCAGCAAAAATTGCAGTAAGATTTGTATCACATCTTGAACTGGATTTTTGCTGATGCTGTTTAAGGATATAGGAGCACATAAAAACGAGCAAATCTTGTATTCAGTGGGAGAAAATGAGTGCTGAGTGTGCCGAGCCCGGGTCAGTGCACCAGCTGCTTTTAGTTTGCTTCTAGATTAAAACTAACTTGTGATAGCGACAACTGAGCTTAAAAAACAGAATTTACATAATGATTCTGTGTTAATGATATTAAACATAATGGAACTAACAACAGCCTGTTAAAGGCAAATCCACAGAGATTTCTTTTTCCATTTGACCTTGAGTGCTGACATTGGACTGGCTCGGCATCGCATTTTTTTTCCCCATGTTTGAACTTGAAAGGTTCTTTAATACTCAGCTCAATGTTCCTGTTTTGCTTTTTAAATTCCTTATTATTTCCCATGGCTGCAGTGCAAACTGATACCCCGTGCCAGGTCATTTCCAGGACTTGGACCTGAATTAGATTTGGTAGCTGGAAGGCGCTGGGCCTCAGAAATGTTTGTACATGATTCAGTTCCTGGAGGACAAAGACTTATCCTTGGCCGTGGAGCATCCTACACTCCTTGTGCTTCCAGGCACTGTGAGAAGAGAATTGTGGAGGCAGGCTGTTCCCAGGATAGTCCTGCTTAAAATTTCCCGCCTGCATGGCTAATTTTGAGTTTTGTCTCCTTTCCCAGCCAGTTTCTCTCCCCGAATCTTTATCAGATGCTAATTAGCATTCGTTCACACCCAGCCCCGGGATGTTTATTAAGGTTTTGGGGAAAGCTTTGCTTCTGGCACAGTGAAATCTCCCATAACCTCTTCACACCTCAGCTCCACTCCTTGTGTCCAGTCACCCTGAATTATTGAATTTCACCTTGTAACGAGTAAGATTTCAGGATCAATAGGGGTACGGCAGGATGTGCAGAACTTCCAGCTGGAGATGCTGCTGGTCCTGCAGAGCCCAGGGAGTCACCGTGGTGGCTGCAGACCAATTTCATCCTGCAGTTTGGAGCTCCACCATAAGCTGCTGCCTGCAGGGTCCGTTCTGTGTGTTACCCAAGTCAGCAGATGCCAACAGGCACTTACTGGCTGTTGCTCCCCAACTATTTCTTATTTACATGCCTGGAATTCCTGCTTTCAGCTCAGCAGCAATAAATGAGCCATTTGCATAATGAATGGTTTTAAAATCTGCATCCCTGCAGTGGCTTGAGCCTTGCCCTTCAGAAGGGCTTGTTTGCTGGGAGAAGGTGGCATAATTTAAATAATAATTTAAAAAGCTAACCTCCTGTGGGAAATGGATATTTGGATGGGAAGTAGGTTATTTTGCAGCTAATTTCTTTCGTGGTTGCATAGTTTGAAGCAAGCACAGAAAAGCAGGGTGTTGCCCTGTGATACTGGAGCAGCTGGGAGTGTGCTCAGAGACAGGTGAATGTGAAAGAGGCAGGAAAAGAGATTTGGGCTAAAAAGGTGCAAGCAGTGCACCTGCAGAATGCTGGGGGAACACCAGGGGCACATGTGCTGTACTGGGTCTCCTTGGCAACTTTTTCAACTGTTTGCTGGTGTCCAGGAGCACAAAAATGCACAGATCTTCAGTGCTTGGGAGGCATCAGTCCCCTCTGATTCCAAATGGAGCTCAGCTTGCTGAGCTGAGATGGAGAGCTCCCTGTGGATCCTTTTGGGATGGCCCCATTTGACACCACGAGGCCACCAAGTGTCCAAACCCTCCACCTGAAACTGGGGCATCTCCAGACACAGGGAGGTCCTGCACTCCTCCCCTTCTCTGGGATTCTGGAGCAGGAACGGGATTAGGAAACCCCCAGAGAAGCAGGAGCCCCTGGGCACCAGGAGTTTTCTGCTTAGTGCTGCCAAGAAGCCCTGCAGCTTGGTGGGTGATGGGTTTCCTAATAATTCCTAATAAATACAAGCCAGGAGGATGAATAATGCACGGCAATAACTCTCCTGCAAACATTAACATCCCACTCCTGGTGATAAAATGTCTCTCTCTTTCAAGTCCCTTAAAATGCTTTGCCTGTTTCCAGGACTCTTGTTGCAAAAATTCTGCAAGGCATTAGTTTCTGTTTGTTTTCCTTTAAACTGCTTTCAAATTCCTATTTGCCGAGTTTGCTGAGCACGTAGCGAGCTTTGTGGGAGGAAGAGGAGATGAGTGGAGCAGAGTCCTTAATGGAAAATAAATGCGAATCAAAATCCAGCCAAAACCCTGTAATCTCTGCCCCACACAAGAAAGCTTCACTTCAAGGAATAAAAGTCGGGGAAAAATAGGTTGGATTTAATTGCTTCGGATGCTTTGGTACAGCAGAATTGCGAGGAGGTGATAAAAGCTGCAATTTAAAGCTCGGCAGCAGCGGCTTGGAAACGCCAGGGCTGGTGTGCAGGGAGATGGATACTTTATCCCTGGCACATCTCTGCTGAGTTAAGATAAATGTTGAGCTATTAAGTTGCTGAGAGCACAGAGAGGCTGGAGAAGGTCACGTTCTGCTTCTTCTGTTTTGGCTTTGCCTCTGCGCCGCTGCCTTTGCTGAGCTGGGAGGAGGATTCCTTCCTCCTCTGGGATTCCCAAATGAGCCCCCCAAAACTGCAGGGCAGCTCAGACAGCCTGGATCAGGGCTCAGAGGGTTGTTTCCCCCCATAAAAACTCAGCTGGAGCCAGCTGTGCCATGTGGGCAAAAGTGGGGTAACATCTGGGCTCTGTCTGTCCTTGGCAGGATGATTTTTGAGGATTTTAAAACTCCTGTTCACTTTCTGATGGTCAGTATGGTCCAGCCAGGTGGAAACAGAGCGTGAAGTGCCAACAGCATCCAAAAAACCTTTGGGTGTCCCAATTTCCTTGCTGCCTTGTCCCCTGAGGTGGGAAGAGGCATAAAGTGGGGAAGAAGGACAAGAGGAAACGATGAGAGGAAATGCCTCAAGCTGCACTGGGGAGGTTTAGGCTGAATATTATGAAAAATGTCCTCATCCAAAGGGTTGTTCAGCCCTGACACAGCTGCCCAGGGTAGTGGTGGAGTCCCCATCCCTGGAGACATGTACATGTGGCACTTGGGGACATGGGCTAGTGGTGACCTTGGCAGCGCTGGCTTCATGGTTGGACTTGAGGATTCTGGAGGGCTTTTCCAACTAAAATGATTCTGTGACTCTAAGATTCCATGGAAAATGCATGCAGGCCAAAAGCTGTGCTCTGTCTTCCTGCTCAAATCCTGATTTCTCTGTCCTTGGGAGGTTGGGCCAGATAAAAGACTGAAGTGAGGGAGGACAGAGGAGGGGAAGAGGATGAATCTCCTGCATTCGTTATTCTATATGCAAAGAACATCAAAAGCACTAATGGAAAAGGCTTTTTATATTTTTCATCAAAGCAGTGGTTCAGATTTGGCAGGCTGGGTTTGGGCTGGTGAAATATTTATGAATGGAGCAGCTGTGGGGCACTGCTTTCGGAGGGCAGGGAGTGGTCCCCCCTCTCTCCTTCCCTCCCTCTTCCCTAAATATGTTTTTCCACTTTTCCTTTTTTCTCCCTCTTCTTTAGCTGTGTTACTCCTATTAGAGGAACTTGTAGATGAGTCAGGACTGAGTTTGCACACTGCAGGTAGTAGGATGTGTTTATTTTTTGCTTCATTTAAGTCAGGAGAAAAGAGGGGAAAGGGATAAACCAAACCTCAGGGGTGGATGGGGAGCAGCAATGGAGTTTGTTCCCTGGTTTCTCTCTGCTGCTGCTTCCTTGTTAAATCTGAAAACCTTTTGAGTTACTTCTAATAATTCATCATGGTTTGTTGGGGTTTTTTCCCTGCTATGAAAGAATTGCACTGACCCAAATGAGTTTTATCATTCATTCCTCCCTTGTAATTACACCCATCCACATGTACGGAGTGTGAAATTATTTATGAAGGTGTTTTAATCCCAGTTTATTAACTCCTAATCTAGATTTATTATTATTCTTTCCAATTTTGCATCATCACTTGGTGAGGTGGTTCAGAAATCACAGAAGAAGAGCTAATACTCAGTTTGTGCTGAAATATCAATTAGTCAGAAATAACAGGTTCACAGAGGGAAACCTGGAGCAGTCCTGTTCCTCTGAGGGGATGGGACAGCAGCACTTGGGATTGGTGTAAACCAATGTGCCCATCTCACAGGCAGTGATACCCACGGTTTATTTTAATAAAAATGAGCTGCTTTTCCTTCTGGCTTTGTCCAGTGCTGTTATAAATCTGTGTTTTCACAGTTGTGCTGTCTCTGGAGATGCTGAGCAGGTAGCCAGGTGTCAGCAGGGATCTCAGTTTGGGATGCAGGGTGCTGAGGGGGAGTGGAGCTGCTGTGGTTTGAGGAGAATATGGGAGTCCTTCCTGGAGCACCTCAGTGTGTGTTTGTGTGCAGTGCATGAGGAGGAACACAGCTATTTAAAATTTAAAGCTGCATTTCCATCAGGGTATTGTGTTCTTTAAATATAGATCCTTTGAAATGTGATAACTTTGGTCATTGAAGGATAGTAACAGTAATTGTATAAATATTTATGTCATGTAAAACAGCACAAATCAGTGGTGCAGAGCTGGGATAACTCTTTGCAATTTTGAAAAGTTGGCTTGAAATCTCATGTTGTGACCAGATGTGGAGGTGGATCAGCCCATAAAAATAGGAACCATTGTCTGAGCTCACTTCTATTTTAAAAAGTGCATTAATGCACTCGAGGAGTGTGAAGTTCCAAGCCAAGTTTCTGAAGCAGAGTTGCAGACTGAGGTTCACGTGGGGACAGTGCTCCCCAGAATTCAGAGTGGGCACCTGGAGCATTCTGTGTGTAAGTGGGGAGCCCTCCTGGTGTCCTGAGGTGCCACAAAGCCCCATCTCTGCAAACAGAGGAAACATAATGGCACTTTGTGTTTGTTTGCTCTTTTAAGGTTTCTTTTTTCTTTTCTGTTGCATCCTAATATTACAAAGTCTCCTAGCAGACTTTCTTATCCTATCCTTGTGCTGATTTATCCTGATTTACACCCTGTAATCACTTCCTCCTGTCCAAATCTGCCTTGTTAGGATGAGTTCTCCTTTGAGGGGGCTTGCTGGCCTCAACAACCATCCCTTGGTCATGGTAAAAATTATTCTTGGTGCTGCTTTCCCAGGTGAGTGGTACCAAAGGGGAAGCACGGGGGGTCACCCCATCCCCAAGCTCTGCTGGTGGCAGCAGTGCCAGGTGGGAGCTGTCCCTCATGTCCCCACCATGGTCATGGAGAGGAGGAATCCTTCCCCCAGCAGTGCTTAATGAAGATGTAAAATCTCAACTCTGAGCAGGGCAGCGACTCTCCAGTCCCAGCACAGCATCAGTGGGAAGGAGCAGGGTTGTTAATCCTCCTGACATCCCCTTTGAATACCATCATATTTCAGCCCTGTTAAGCCCTTGGGCTGTTGTTTATGGGCTCTGTGCTGAAAGGAAGAGCTGTGCTGAGGCTGCAAAATGCTGCTTTACTTCTGGAATGCTTGTCCTTACCACAGCAACCCAATCCCAAATCCTGCCCCGTGCTGAGTGTTTGCCCCATACAAATCCTCACCTGCTGCTTGGAAATAATCACAGCTTCAAACAGATCTGCTTGTTTGAGGGGAACACCAGTTTGTTGGGGTAACCCTATTTCCCCTATCTTTTTGGGCTGAAAAAGCCAAGCCAGCATGTTCCCTGCCTTCTTTCTCCCAGCCATTGTCTGGCTGTGTGTCCCTCACAGACGGATGGATTGATTCTGATTTTCTGGTTGGTGTGTTCATTAACCTGCACGCTGCTCTTCTCCCTACCCTTGCACCCTTTGCATCCATAGCATCTTCCACAGCCTGTGCTTTATTTAGTCAGGTTTTATTTCTTCCAGTTGGCATTCCAAGCCCCAGGGCTTTCTCATGGCCATCTTGCTTGCACAAGTTTTCCTTAGCCTGTAGGAAAAATACCTTTCTGCTGGTGTCTGCTCCATCTCAGTGCCAGCCTGGACATCTGTTCTGGGGGAACCAGGGCATGGTGGTGCTGGAACAGGGGAGGTGGAAAGTGCTGCATGGTCAGTTGTGTCACCAGGACAAAAGTTGGATTTATTGAGTTCAGCTGGGACCCCACTGGCAGGGTCTGGAGTCACCAAGCTGCAGCCACATTCATATTTTTGTCAAGAGTTTTGCAGTGTGTTTGAGATATTGCCCACGTGAAAGGTGGGAGAGGTGAATCCCAGCCATGGCAAAGTCCTGCCTGGTGAATTGGCAGCTTGAGCTGCTGACAGGAGATGCTGGCAGTGATTTGTGGGGCAGGGAGTTCTCCTCTTTCCTCCTGCACAGTCTGTAATTCCCTGGTATTATAACATGTCATTTTTTCTAGCATACCTGAGGAGCCAGGAAATAATGTCTGAGCCTAGAGGGACAGCAACAATGGAACCTCCAAAGAGGCAAGAGATGGAGAGATTAGAGCAAGAAACCAAGGCTGTAATTTATTTCTCTCTCCCATCCCTCTTAGCCTGAAAAAGTGGCCACATTCCTGACGATCCCTTTATTTTACAGCTTTGAGCTTGTGGGTTTTTTTTTTTTAAAGCCAGCAGATGCTGCCAGTTCCCATCACCTAATCAAAGCAGCTCTGTGGAAGGGCTGCCTCGTTATTCCATCCCATTATAGCCTCGGGCAGCCACTGCACTTCATAACCGCCCAGCAAAGCTGACAGGTAACCAATGAGATGCATATTCCAGTGACATCCTCCTGCCCCCAGGGAGCCAGGACCCTCTCCAGCACCGAGCTGGGCTCATTGTGGCTGGGTGCTTCCTGGGAAGCAGCTGGGACCATTGTCTGCCATAGATGGAGCAGCGAGGTTTGCTCTTTGTTCCCTTCTCGTTTCATTGTCCGTGGGGTAGGGATTGCCATGAGGTGCCTGTGTGTGTGTTGGCTCGATGGGAAAAGGAAGGAGACTGGCCTGGAGATGTGGGAATGGCTGAGCCAGAGACGTGGAGAAGGAGCTGGGGGAGGGGGGTGGGAAACTGGTTAAATAATTTTATTATTGCAGGTTGGTATTGCACCTCAGCGTGGCTGATAGAGGATTAATTCCTGCTTCATTTCACTGATGGGATTCTGTCTGCAGTGTAATGTGCCCACCTTTAAATCAATACAACCCAGTGCATGCCAGGCCTTGGGCACCAAAGGAAAAGGAATTGTGCTGATTTTTGAATCAGTTTCTTCTCTCTGTTGCTCCCTGTGCTTGTTCGTTGTGTTTTATGCTTGTCATGAATTATGGAGAAACTGAAATATTTGGGTGGTTTATATTTTTGGGGCTCATGTCAGGAACAGGGTGGGAGTGTCAGTCTGGACGTAGAGGGATGAGGGATAAACTGGGACTGGAAGGAGTTTTGGAGTTGGCTGCAGTGGTGTGGGGCAGCTCTGATAACTCAGTGGATTTGAGTTATTTTTTGGTTTATTACCGAGTTCCTTGTGGGTTGTTTTTCTACTTATTTTCTTCTATTGCAAAAATCCAAGCAATGAGCATGGCTGGCTCTGGTCTGGAGGCAGGTGCTGGTACCCCAGGGTGGTGATGCAGCAGAGAGCTGTGAGCAGTGTGTCCATCCAGGCTGGGGGGCAACACTGGCTGTGCCATCTCATTCTCCAAGGAGTGGAGATGTCATTAGAGCTGCCCAAATTACTGTTAGTCAGCACTGGGCAGTCTCAGATGGGACCTGTGCATCTGTCTTGGGTGGTTTTGAGCATCCTTTGGTCTGTGTGGAGGGCTGGGAGTGGGAGCTCAGCGCTGTAAACCGGGTGGGACAAGTGGAGCCTTTCTGCCATGGAAGGGAATTTTGCTTCTCTGTCATCCTCTGGTGAATGTGGCAGCCAGAGGGATTCCAGGAGCACATTTTACTCAACAGAGTTTGCCTTCAAATCCTCCAGCTCCTGAATGTGACAGCTGCTAAATCACCTGTTATTATGCAGAGAACAAAGCTGTCCTCCAGGAACAAAGAAAGGAGAATGGTCTGTGGCTGGGGGGAAGGCAGAGCAGGGCTCTGCGAAGGAGATGAAGCCTAGAGACCCCAGCAAAGCAGGACTCAGTGGGTAGACAAACCTCCCAGTGTGGCAAATAAAACCCCAGCTGATGGCTGAAATAATGGCTGGATCCATCAGCACAGCTCCAAACATTGCTGTTTGTAGGGACCAAGAGCTGCATCCAGGCTTGGATTGCTCCATTTCTTCAGGACCATCCTGCGTGGTTGTAAGGAAAAATGGGGCTTAGACCTGGATTTCCAGCTGGGTTTGCTGCCCTGCCCAGTGCTGGGCTGTCCTCCAGGGCTTTGCTCACAGCCTCAGCTCTCACTGAGACAACACAGACAAACCCCTGACTGTGATTTCCCCCAGCAGCATGTTCAGTACCTGAGGCTTGCCTGCCAGCCCAGCCAGCAAAGCAAGAGATGCCTTTTGATGCTGGGAAGTGAATCCCTGCTCCCAGGCTGGCACAGCTGTTGGACACAAGCACAGGGCTGTGCAGCCAGCAGGGCAGCACAGGAGCTGCTCCAGCCTGGCCGTGCTGCACAGCAGGGCTCGAGGCTTTCTCTCGCACTTCTGCAAGTCCTATCTAAATATTATTAATAATTAAGGGCTCAAGCTGGGCTAGATGTGCTTCCTGGGGGATGCCACTGTGCACTTAAGCAACTGCACCCAAGCTGGCAGATGCCACCTCCTCTGCTTGATGGCCTTGGCTGTCCCCAGCAGCAGCACTTGGGCCAGGAGGGGCAGTGATGGCAGCAGGAGCCCTCCTCAATATTTAAACACTATTGATGGGCAAGGTGGGCTGGGCTGGTACAAAACAGAAGTGTCTAGACACAGCAGAAAGCAGAGAGGCTGCTTTCCCTTGGTGCAGGAAGTCCAGCAGGAGAAAACAATCTGCTTTATTAATTTTTCCTTTGTTTTTTCAATGAGAAGTGTTGATGCTGGGAGAAGAGCATCACTGTGCAGGAAAACCTGGCTGGTGACTCCATCAAATCTCCATCTTCCCCCACCCCAGCAGCAGTGGGACATCTTCCCAGTGTGTCCAAAGATAGAGAGAGCAGCACTTCACATTTTGCCAGTAATAATTAACTGAGAAGTCAGAGGAAGTCTTGCAAAATAACTCTGGAAACTGAACTCTTCAAGGAATTAAATGCATTGATGGAAAGAGAGAATCGTTAGTCTGGAATAAAAATAAACGTCTCTTCCTGTAAATCTACATTTCAGGGGCAAAGGCAGATTGTAAATTCTTCTGCCACTACTGGAGCAGACAGGGTACTGAAATAAAGCTCTTGCAAGGGAAATACTGTTTGTGACCACTGTAATTTAGATTATATATGTTAGGGAAGAGAGGGAGGCAGCTGCTGAAAGCCTGGTCTAGAAGTCACCACTGAGCATTCTCTGAAGAAGAGGCTTTTTAAAGTTGCTGTAAAACATAAGGATAAAAGCAATTGAGCTCATTTTTCTCCAAGGACCATAACATCCTTTAAGGCTTAATTCTGCTTAATATTTTGTCTGTCCTCTTTGGGCTGTGTTGTTATGGTTTAATCTGTTTCAGTGCGGTTTGGCGAATTCAGAGACATTTTGAGATAAATTTCCTTCTTTGTTGCTGGGTTTCTCTGGTGCAGGAGCAGGAAGCAGGATTTTATTGTAAATATGAAATGACGAGTGGTGTCCTGCTTGGGTGACTCCTGCCTGCCCCTCATGGCCCTTGGCTTTGATTACCTGCTCAGTTATCCTGCTTTATTCCTTTCTCCTGTCCCCTTTTCAGATGGTGCTTGACTCTCCATGCTATCAGGGCAGGGAAATGAATAAATTTTATGTATCTGTCTCTGCTGTCAATATTTGTGTCAGGAAAGCACTTGTGGCATTTCTGAGAGAAGCCACTGTCTCTTTTCACTGACCTTTTATTTCTTCTGTGGATGGAGAGTTCCTTCTCAAATATCCTCTGCAATCTCTGTTTCAGCTGCTGCTGACTCTCTTATCACATTTAATACTCTCACTATTAATCTCCCCACTTTGCATCCCCAAGAGCCTCGCTGCTCTTTAACCCTTGAGGGGCTGCCCACGGTTCCTCTGGGGATGGTAACAGCTCACTCTGGGCACTTCTGCTGGAGGGCATCATTAACAGCTGAGAATATTCATTTATTTTAAAACTGTTTTACTGCCTAATTGCACTTGGCTTGGAGCAGAATGTGTCTGGAGAGACGAGAGGACACCCCTGCTTTCCATTGATGCAGCATCTTGCTCATCTCCCAGTCCCTTGGAGCTGCTGAAGTGCCAGGGAATTGCCCTGGGATCCATGGCAGGCTGGGTGATGGAGTGACTGGAGCAGGACCACGCTGTCTGTGCTCATGTAGTTCATGTTGTTGTCCCCACAGCACTGCAAACCCATGGCACTGCTGCCCTGAAGCCTGGTGGGCTTAACTTCCAGAGCAGGAGTTTCCTAGTAGATGTTTTTGTTTCCTTTTGTGGTCTTTCTTCTCAATTATTTTATTCCATTTATCCCTGCCCTTCAGTACCAAGTTGGTAGGTTTCCTCTAGACACTGAAGAAAGAAGGCATGAGAGATTGTACACATTTTTGGCTGAGAAATGTTTGAGATCACCTTTTTTGTTTCAGGAAGAAAGAGAAATCATTGGCTGTGCATTGAACTTCCACGGCAGTGAGGGTGAGCTGCTCTGGTGGCCATCCACAGGAACCAAGTTTTCCCACATCTGGGATGGCCCTTTCTGCCCTCTGCATGCCACACATTCCTCCTGTCCACATCAGATGGGCTCTGGGAAGTCTCATTAGTTCCTCATGACCCCCCTGGCTTTGTGCCACTTTCCCGATACTTCTGACCTTGGAAAAATTCCCCTTTTCTCTCAGCTTCCTCTGTTCAGCTCTCAGTTTAGGAGGAGATGTCCTGACACAGGGCAATGGAAATAACTTTCTTGACTTTAATGGAATTTGAGGAGCTGACAGGGAGTTTCCTGGGTTGCAGATGGGAACAGATCACTCTCTTCTCATTCAGAATCTTGATTAAACCCACCCTCAGCAACTACTGCAAGTGTTACCCTTCTTTTGGAGGTCATGTCCACTCTGGGTTTCTGTGAGCAGCACTCCAGGTTGTCAAGGTGGCACAGTGGAGCCCACTGAGCAGATAACAACCAAAAGGAGCCATGATTTGATGATTTGTCCTTGAAAAGCTCTGGGTGGTTTGTGAGGAAAGGGGAGATGCATTGACTTGGACAGCTCCTTATAGAAAACAGATGTGCAAGTTAGGAAACACAAGAGGTAAATCTGAGCCCATATGGTGCCTCTCTCACAAGCATTTGGAGTCACAGCAGCCACCAGCTCAACTCAGCTCCTCTTCTGAAAGAGGAATTCCTCATCTCTTGTAAAACATCAGCATGGCCTTGTTTGTGTGGGTGTCCCCCAGGCTCCACTTCTGCTGGAGACCTGCACCCTTCAGATGCTCCCTTGTGCTGGGTGGGGAAGGAGCAGCAGGATTGTAAATCATGGGACAAGTCTGTGTTGTTTCCTTGCCAAATGCCAGGACTGAAGGCATGAACAAGTGCAGGACCTGTGCTGGATTATGTAGCTGCCAGGTGCTTTCCAGTTGGGTTGGATTTTAAGTCTAGTTTCTTGCAAAATAAGAAATTTCTTGCTGTCTCAGGGCTCTCCAGAGCTTCTCTGCAAGGCTGAGGGATTTCTGTCCCTCCCTGATGCCTCAGAAGGATCTGTGTTCTGCTGGGTGGGATCCCAGTCTTCTTCCTTTTCTTCTCCCCTTTCTTGAGCTGATGAGAAAGGCAATTTCCAAACTGCTCTGATTCTGTTATTTTTCTCATGCCCATCTGAAAACTGCTTTTCAAGCAAGTTGGGGCTTAGTGGGCTGTGTCACCTCCTGTGCACTGGAAGCCTCTTCCGCAGTCCTCCACCTCCTCTCATCCCCTGGCATCTCCTCCTCACCAGCTCTTCTGAAGTCCTTTGTATGGGAATCTGATGGGTTTTATTGGCTGTTGTCTTAAATGCACAGTTTATGAAATGAGAGCTCTTCCCCCACAGTATCATAAGGAGATTAAAAAGAAAGCCCAGATTTATGGGAAACAGAGAATGAATACATTTAGAAACTGAAGATAAACTGCAGAAATGCATCATAAGGAGGCATTTTAAACTTTGGATCCCACTTTAACCCAATGATTGCCATTAAAGTGTGGGTTGCTTTGGGTTTTTTTTCCCTGGGATTTGTTTTAGAAATGACTGTGGTGCAGTTTCCATGGTTTTTATCATTACCATGGTCTTTGCTGATCCCCTGGCCAGCTGACATTCCTGCTACAGCAGGGCTGGGCTCTTGTTTTATTACCATCCCCTTTTTGATGTGTTGCTGCACCCTGAATTAATTTCTTACCAATCACATTTGCAGCCCTGTGAAGTGAATGGGTCTCTGGAGGGAACTGCATTGTTAGCACTGACAAATTTCATGATATAGCTGTGCACAAACAGGCA
>PYHW01009883.1:151603-165984 GCA_013186435.1 Turdus rufiventris
CTGGTGCTCTTTGCAGCCTGGCTGAAGGCCATGTCCTCTTCCAGAGAGTCCTGGTTGGAGGGAAAGCCACAAAGCTCTCATGAGGCCACAGGTGGGAGTGCTGGGGATGAGCTCCCAGGCAGAGCTCTGGTTTTCCTGCAGCATCTCTGCTCAGCCTCAGAGCTGCTGTGGAACTCACATGGGCTCATCCAGGGATCTCTTCCATCCCAGAGCAGCAAATCCCTGCTGTCCTTTGGTGTAGCTGGGGCAGGGCTTCAACCTGACAGAGCTTTGGGTGAGAGATTGGGAAGGAATTCCTCCATCTGAGGGTGCTGAGGCCCTTGCACACATTGCCCTGAGGAGCTGTGGCTGTCCCATCCCTGGAAGTATCCAAAGCCAGGTTGGATGAGGCTTCCCAAGTCCCTTCCAGCCCAAACTGGACTCTCTGATAAGTTTTTTCTTAATACATCCATTAGTCTGTTGCAGTCTAATCTGCTTCCACTGCTGTGCTTGCCAACACTGCCTTGTCTACTCCTCCTCCTCTGCCACCCCTCTGTGTTAATCTGGCATCCCACACTTGATCCTCGTTTGGAGAGAAGCCATTTGTTTGTCCTGCTTGTACCCGGTTTGATGCTGGCACCTTGCACGTGGTCCTGGGGTGCTCTGGAAAATCCCAAAGTGGCTCTGGGGGCTGCAAGGGAAACGTGTGTGGCACTTGTGAATGAAGGCACATTAAACCCAGAGGTGATGACAGCTATGCCAAATTACCTGTTAAAATGATCTCAGTAATTATAACAGGAGAGTCAAATGAGGATAACAGGCCATCTAATAGCACAGGCAAGGCTGTAATTACTGAATGGAAGCCCTTTAGAAACTTGCAGGGCTGAGGACTTGCCTGTGATAGAGCCTGGGAGATCTGTTTAATAAACTTGGTGAAACCCTGTCAATTAACATATTTTTGAAGACAGTTTAGTGTTCACTTCAGATAAAGGCAGTACCATTCTCGAGAGCTACTTAACCCTGGATTTCTCAGCTACATTTCTGGCATTGCTGTGTTTTCTCAGGGTCTGAAGTAGGATTTTGTAATGTAAGGGAAGACTCTTCTCTTGTGCTTTGTTCAGTTAAGCAGGCTTAAGGCTGACTCTGAAGTATCCCAGGAACCAAGAAGATCTGGGAGCTCAGATTGCCCCAGCATCTTTGGAAATCCCAGCTGCTGTGCCTCCTGCTGAGGAGAAGCTCAGATGCTTTGCCGATGGTATTAAATGAAAATTCTTGTGGTCTCAGACTCAGTTTGTCGGTGTCTGTAGGGGCAGGAATCACTCAGATCCTGTTCTGTAGGGGCAGGAATCACTCAGATCCTGTTCTGTAGGGGCTGGAATCACTCAGATCCTGTTCTGTACAGGCTGGAATCACTCAGATCCTGTTCTATAGGGGCAGAAATCACTCAGATCCTGTTCTGTACAGGCTGGAATCACTCAGATCCTGTTCTATAGGGGCAGGAATCACTCAGATCCTGTTCTGTACAGGTTGGAATCACTCAAATCCTGTTCTGTACAGGTTGGAATCACTCAGATCCTGTTCTGTACAGGCTGGAATCACTCAGATCCTGTTCTGTAGGGGCAGGAATCACTCAGATCCTGTTCTGCAGGGGCAGGAATCACTCAGATCCTGTTCTGCAGGGTCAGGAATCACTCAGATCCTGTTCTGTAGGGGCAGGAATCACTCAGATCCTGTTCTGCAGGGGCAGGAATCACTCAGATCCTGTTCTGTAGGGGCAGGAATCACTCAGATCCTGTTCTGCACGGGCTGGAATCACTCAGATCCTGTTCTGTACAGGCTGGAATCACTCAGATCCTGTTCTGTACAGGCTGGAATCACTCAGGTCCTGTTCTGTGGGTGCTGGAATCACTCAGATCCTGTTCTGCACGGGCTGGAATCACTCAGATCCTGTTCTGCACGGGCTGGAATCACTCAGATCTCTCCATCCTGCCTGGCAGCAGAGCTCCCAGGGCTTCCTTGTCACCATCCAGCCTAGGGAGGGTGCTGGGCACCTGCAGGGATTGGTGCCAGCTCTCTCCAGCCTTTGCTTGGTGTCCTGGATGGTTTCACATAAATCTTGACTCATCCTGGATCAAAGTCCTCAGCTACAGGGTTTGCTGGGTGTGTTGGTTTTGTATGGAAGTTATTTCAGAGGAGTTTTATGCATACATAAACACACAGGGGGTTTTGTTTATGAGAACTTTTTTTTGTGTGAGTTATTGAGATTAATTGGAAAGCTGATTTAATAATTAACAGTTTAGGAAACTAATTAAAAAGTTCCTTTGTTTTTATGAATTATACTGGTTAAGGAGAAAAAGGAGGAGTTTCACCATTTTGCAGATTTTCCCAGGCAGATGCAAATCGTGAAGGTGAAGACACAAGAAAACTTTATTCTTTTCTTAGAAAAGATCCCTGTAGCCGAAACAAGAAGGAACTTCTCTCTCTGAAGTGAACTGAAATGATTATTTAAGCAAAAGAATGGCTGAAGTATCTCTGTACGTTGTTGTTAAGAAATGTAGGAAGGGGGGGAGGATGGAGTGATCTAGAAATCTTATTCTGAATTTATTTTTTTTCTTTGTGTTATTAATAAATTCCTTCTTTAAACCTTTTAAGTTTTAAGCCTGCCTTGTTTTTGCTCCTAAATCCTATCACATAAAGAAATTAAGTATATTAAAATTGGCAAATCTAAACTAAACCAAGACAGTGGGCTCATGCTAGAAGCAGTAGATCCAGTACCTTCTGCCTGCTTTTTTTTTTTTGCAGTGGAAACAGTAATAAAATGTGGAAATGGTGCCACTGGGGAGGCAGCATTCCCTGCAGTGGTTGGCATTGCTGAGCACTGTTTGTATTGATTGGAGCAGAGGCAATTAAGAGCCTCCCACTGCTTTCACTGGAGGTTTTTCCACATAAGGAGGCTTGAAGCAGAAGGGAGGGCCATTACAGCACATAAACACTGCACAGGTTGGGGTCTAGAGGCATCTCACAGCCTCGTTGAAGTCTGAAATATTCTGTGCTGGCTGGCCAGGGGGCCAGCATGGAACAGGTCTCAGGATTGGCCTTGCTGGGAAAGTTTCACCTCCCCCTCCTGCTGCAGGTGATGAGGTGGAAAAGCAGAGCTGGACCCTCCTCTCTGGGCTTCATCTCAGGGGGTTCCTCCAGTGCAGTTTTCTCAGAAGTTCATTATTCCTGGACTTGTTCTTAAGTCAGCCCATGTCCCATCAACGTCTTTTTTTTGGAGGGTGGAAAATTACTTCTGTCAGTGAGGAAGCTGAAGCTGTGAGAGGATTGTTAGCACAGAATGGAGGGAGTCACATTGCTTGTAAATTGTCCTCATGGAGAATTTCATGGTGTTGCTTCTTTCTGCTCTGCTCCATGCTCTGGGTTAGGTGTTGGTGTTGGCCGTGGGCTCTGTCCTTGGCCACTGGGACTGCTTCATTCCCCACTAGGAAATAGTTTCTTGTGTTTCCTGGCAAGAGTTCACAGTGTGAAATACAAGATTTGGGATGTATTGTAGGAAGTTAATTTGATCGCTTGGCGAGAGAGCGGGGTGATCCAGTTCTCATGTGTTTCTTTTAATCTGTGTAATTTTGTCTGGGGAGAGAGCGGCAGTGAAGGAACTTGGCTCTCAGTGCATTAACACATCCCTTATTGTCCTGAGATTGAACATCTCTATTTAAACATGATATTCTCCACTGGCCCTTCGAGACCCCAAATCCTGTTTAGACAAAGTAAGCCTTGATGAACCTGGATGTTTCTGATTCAATAATGTGGCTGGGAGAGGGATGGTGTGAGAATGCTGGAGAAAAGAATAAAAACAGCCTCCTCTCACTCATGTACAATAGTCCTTCCCTCTTATGCAAGATTGCTTTCTGGAATTTAAAAATTTGTGTTTATTTTAGTAGAAATGGGGTAGTTGTTTGTCTGCCAAACTCTCAGGGCAGCAGAGCTGCAGGTGCCCCCAGAAATGCCTTGTGCCAGGAGGGGCTGCAGCCCTGGGCACTGGTGGGTGATGTCAAACCTGTGAGATCGGTGATGGGGACGGAATAAAAAAATCATAGAATAATTTGGGTGGAAGGGACCTTCCAAGGTCATTTATTCCTACTCCCAAGGGAGGGAAGGGCTGGAGGAGGGTGTTAATGAGGCAGAAACGTTCCCTGGCTTGGGGAGAGGAAACACAGTCCCATGTGCTGGGTCAGGCAGGTAGGATGTGGTTGTGCCCTCCTCCAGAGAAAACAAGTTTTGAAATTAAAGTGGAATTGCAAAAATGCATCTACATATTTGCAACAAAGCAAACCATCCAAGCTGTCTCTCATTTTCACATTAAAACAATGCCTTTGGTCTCAGTTCTAATTCTGCTGGCATGGAAACTTGTTTGCTGCTGTAATTGAGAAAAGGTGCAGGAAAACATGTTTTCTTTTGCTTTGCCTTCTTGTACATCCAACAACTTGGGTGCAGCTTTCTCCTGTGAGCTTGGTGTCCTTTTGGTGAGGGATGAAGATGGGGGTGATCCCTGGGAATGCTTGAAACTCATCCTGGGAACAAGAACGGGGCTTTGAACAACCTGGTCTAGGGAAAGGTGTCCCTGCCATGGGAGAGGGAGGAACTGGATGATCTTTTCTCTTCCATTCAAACCATGAGTCTCTGAAACTGAGGATGGCTCTTGCACACAGCAGAATCCAGTTTTATTCTTCCTGCTTTAATCTGTGCCAGAAACTCCTCCCAAGTCTATAGTGCATTAAAACAAAAGAGAGGAAAATGCAGTGCTGGTGACCCAAAGGGCTAAAACCAGGGCAGGTCTCTGGCTGTGCAGGGGTTGGGTTCAGTGGCCTCAGCCATGGCCAGCCCCAGCCAGAAAATGCAAAGTACTGACACGCTAAGCCTCTTGTTTACTCTAAGCTGTTTATTTTGCTGCTGGAGGATTGTATAATCTATTTGTCTGAGTGGAAGCAGCCAGAAAACTTCATGCTCTGAAATTCCCACCTACCTGTGCTACACATATATATCTGTTCATATAAATATATATAAATTTACTGAGCCTGTATTTACCAAATGCATGTATTTACTGGTGGGGAATGTTTGTCTTTTTTAGCTCAGTGGGACACAAAGCCCAGGTCTAAGGCCAGGTCAGCACAAAGCAGGAATACAAAAAGCTCTCTGGAAGGCTGGCTTACATCCATTATAATATTACTAAATACCATAATCCTGTGAGCCTTTGCCTCATAATACGATAATGAGTTATTAAAGCTAAGGAGGGCACTTTGGGGAGGGAGACTTGGAGGGTTTGGGGTTTTTTCCCCCCTCCTGCCATGTCTGAGCCATTTCTCTTGGTCCTTCTCCATTCATAAGAGAAAGGCTGCAGCACTTTCAGAAGTGACCAATTTTAAAGGCTATAAAAATGCCAGTTTCTGAACACTGTGTGCCTTTTCCAGACAAGATGAACTGTTGTACTCCATTCCCTCAGCTCATTCCACAGCCCTTAGCTCCTCTCCAGGAAAATACCCAAGGCATGAGCTCAGGAGCAGCCACGCTCTGGTACCAGAGTTTGAGAGCCCAGCCATGGCCAAGGTGTTCCCAGGGCCACACGAGTGCTCTGCCACTGTCAGCACACAGCACAAGGATGCTCTTGGAGGAAGGATTTTGGAAGCATCTTGCAGCCACTTCCCTGTCTCAGCTCTGTGTGTGTTTCCAGGAAATCCTGGAAATTGTGGGGAGGAAATTGTGTCGTGCAAAGTGCCAGGATTGTGGAGGGGGGAAGGAGCTGGTTCTTGCTTGCTTGGAAAACACAGCAAGAATGNAAAAAAAAAAAAAAAACAACCCAGAGGAATGTGCCAGCCATAATTTACAAGCTTGTTCATTTTGGTTTTGGGAGTGCTTGGCAGCTCTGGGCTGGATCCAAAGCAAAGGCAGACACAAACCCTTCCACCCCAGAGTGGAGGGAAAGCTGGGTGCTTTTTCATTGCAAAATATCCTTTTTTTACTTTCTTTTTCCCTGATCAAAAACAAACAGGTCTATTGCTGGTTTTTGCTTTGCTTGGGGTTTCAAAACCCTTTGGATGAGGATGTCAGCTCCTCCAGCCAGTGCTCAGCACAAGGCACAGCTCTCCAAACACCATTGTCCAACAGCACGAGGATGTGTATTATTGTGTGTTATTAACCATCAGTGGCAAGCTGGAAGCTGATAAAGATCTTTATTATTTTACAAGCACAATAATTACTACCTAGAGTTGTTTTCCTATAGTTTAAGTGCTCTCTTTCTCCCTTGGGTATCCAGGATGTGCACATTTGTCCTCAGTTCCTGAATATCACTGTAGGAACCAGTATTTCTCTCAGCATTCTGAATATCAAACTTCACATTCGAGGAGTTGTTTTCCTTCTCCCCCTAACAGTCAATGAAAAAATCGAAGAAAGGGCAGAAGATGAGATTTGGTTTGATTTGCTCCAGTACTTGTTAATTAAAGTGCTGAAGGATCCCTCTAGTTTGCTGTCAGGGAGAAGAGAGTGGGGGGTATCACAGAAGGAACCTGTGCCCTTTTTCTTGTCACAGGGTTGTCAGATGTGGCAGCACACCTGTCCCACCTTCCCAGGTACCTGTGTGCTCCTCTTGGAGTGGGGGATGTTCCCCATGGGAAGTGATGACAAATAAATCATCAGTCCAAGCCTGGCTGCAAAGAAATAGATGGAAATTGTTCTCCATACTAAAAATAACAATATTGCCCATGTAAGTGTGAATACACATTTAGAGCAGTGATTTCCAGGTAAATCTGCACAGATGCATCCCTGGCCCAGGAGAGCAGTGGTGTGTGGGTGTAGGAATGGCAGAGCATGGAACATGCAGGCAGGAACGTGGGAGGGAGAAATGCAGGGCTTTGTCCATGGCAGGGCTGTGCAAAGGGCATTCCTGCTCATCATTTTTGAAATGTTCGTGCTTTGACCTGCCTCTCCTCATAGGGGAAACAAAAAAGAAAGATCCAGATGTGCAGCAGCCATCTGACCTGGCAGCACAGAGGTCAGCTCTGGTCCCCTTGGTGCTCACAAGGGCTCTGCTGTCATTCTCTCCCCAAGGCCATCACCTTGCCTTGTGCGCCCTGGCATTTTGGGCAGGCACTGAGAAGCTGCCTTGGGCGTGTGGAGTTGCAGGAAAGGTGGGAGAGCCCATGCCAAGGGAGAGATTGAAGGGGACAGGAGCTTTGCAGAAGGTGGCACAAGGATGAGGATCCAATGCTCATGTTGGGACAGGGCAACACTTCCCCATCATGCCAATTTTTCTTTTTATTTTGCTTTTTTATTGCAATATCAGTATGTTCTGTTTTTTACCCCCCAATGTTTTCCTTGGGGAATGTGTGAAGGACTGAAGGGAGTGAAAAAGGTGATTAGCTCCCTGGTTTGGTGCAGCTGAGCTATTCCTTCCAGCTTTCCAAGCTCTGCTTCCCATGGCAAAGCCACTTGCTGGGCATCACCTGTGTCAGTCCCACCAGCCCTGCCCTGGCCAGCGTCACTGCAGGGGCCCCTCACCACCCAGGTGCCACTTTAAATACCCATTCCAGCTGAAAACTGACATAAATACACCAGGAGTGCATTTTCCCTCTGGATTTCAGAAGCGTGGTCTGTGCTGTTGTAGCTGGCAAATGAGCAGATCAGAGTTCCCCTGTGGTAATGTATCTCTATCAATTTATTTCTCATTAAAAATCTTATGTACTGCAATAAAGCCGATAGTGAGATAACAGTGGAGCTTTATAACCTGTTAAATCAGGCCTCTGCTTCTACACAAAACCATGTTAGGCTGTTGTAGGGGTTTAGATGGAAACCAAATCAATCCAGCATCCCCCATGCTGCAGCTGCACAGTGCTGGGTGCAGAAGAAGGGGGTAAATCACTGCCTTCAGTGATTTCTATTAAAGAGTTTGGCAGGGGGAGAGGGATTGATCTCTGGATGATCTGCATCACAGGCTGCTTTTTTTTTTAATTCCCCTCCTTTCCTTCTGTGCAGATAAAAAGCCAAAGAGGTTTGAGTTTGATGGAACCTATGGTGAAAATCTTTTTAATTAACAGTGGATTAGAACTGGAGCTGTGTTTTAGCTGGAATGGCAGATGCCTGTGTTTTCTGGGCAGCCAAGCAGGCTCCCAGTTATCACTTGTGCAGGGGGTTTGTCTCCCATCCCATCCCATCCCATCCCAGCTATGGATTCACCCCTTACAGCATTTGCTCTGCTTGTATTAAATTGTATTAATTCCACCTTCCCCACCCCACCCCCCTTTTTCATTTTTATTTGGATGAAATCTCATTCATTTCCTACTGAAGTTCACTTGTGCCCTTTCCTTTTGGGAAGGGTTTTGCTGGGGTTTTGCTCTCTCTAACTCCTTGGCAGAAAGTTAGAGGCAGGTGGGGATCAATCTCTTCTCCCACATAACAAGTGATAGGACGAGAGGAAATGACATCAAGTGGCACCAGGGGAGGTTTAGGTTGGACATTAGGGAACATTTCTTCACCAGAAGGGTTATCCAGCCCTGGAGCAGCTGCCCAGGGCAGTGGTGGAGTTCCTATCCCTGGAAGATTTAAAAGACAGCAAATGCAGCACCTGGGGACGTGGTTTAGTGCTGGGTTAGTGGTTACACTGGGTGATCTTAGAGGGCTTTGCCAACCTAAATGATTGCATTCCCTGTATCTCTCCATTGGGTCAGGGTGGAGCAGGGTGCCCCTGCTGCAGGAGGGTCAGAAATGCCATGTGCTGGTGCCAAATGTCCCCCCCATGTCCCCTCCCTGCCATCAACTGGGCTCTGTCACGGCTGGGGCTCCTGCCTCGCTCCTGCCTCGCTCTAAGTGCAAAGGAAGGGAGAAAAATCAATTCCCATCAGCTCAACAGTGCCCTTTGATTTATTGCCAGTGGAGGAAGAAATTCTTTATCTCCTCCTGGAAGGGATTGCTTTGGTGTTTGTTATTAGGGAGCGTTGCTGGAACATCCCCCTTCCTCCAAACCCTGCTGTTTTGATAACCTTTCCCAGCTGGAGGACGTGTGGGGCACAGAAAAGATCTCCCAATGTGCAGGGAAAGGGGGCAGGAGTTATCCTGCTCTGCTGGGATGGTCAGGGCACTGCATTCCCCCAGCAGATGAAATTTCCTGCATTCCTTAGATTTCAGAGTCTGTTCTGGCACCTGGCTGGGGTTATTCAGTGTGGCTTTTTAGCTTGCAAATTAAAAAGAGCATCCCTGTGCAGGGCAGAGGGGTTGCCTTGGTCCTCCTCTCCTTCCAAAAGCAGTCACCTCTCCCATCTGTGTGAGTTGTGCTGCTGCAGAGAATAGATGGAAACGCTCTGATCTACACCCTTGAAGGTTTCTCCCATCCTCCATCTTCCAGCTGAGCTCCAGAGCAGAAGCAGGAGATGGGCACAGCAGAAATCAGAACGACTGCAGGGCAGTGTTTTAATTATCTGTGATTGCTGAAGCAGGTTAGTGGGCAAATGAGTAAGTGCAGATGCACAGCTGGCCTGATGTGCTGGCAGCGAGTGTGAGCTGATACCTGACAGTGTGATCAGTGCTGACTTTGTGTTTCTGCCAGAAAAACCTCTTGGCTTTTTCGAGGTTGCTTCTGGGCTCAGTTCAAGACCAGCAGCGGTGGCCATGGCCTGGTCTCAGTGGAAACTCAAACTGAATTTTCTGTGCTGAACATGCTCCAGTGAACCCCTTTCCTACAGGGTGACTGATTTGCAGGTGGTTTTGCTCATGGGTGATACCAGGACTCTGTGATTCAGGGAAGATGGAGAAAATCCAGACCATCTCAATCCCACTTAGTGTCAAAATCAGCTTGTCTCCCCTTTAATTACTCCGATAACATTTATTTGTGCAGCTTCCTAGGACATCGAGGTTTTACATCATCCACAATCCATCAGTTTAATTCCCTCTTTAAAGCTGTGATCATGAGTGTTAAAATGGAACAAAAGCCAGCAGCCTGATAGGCAGGAGGGAGCTGGTTTACAGCCTCAGGCAATGCAGCCACAGGCACCAAATTCTCCTAGAGGGAAACCACCTGGAGTGGTTGTGCTACACCAACAGTCCTAAGTTTTGGGGGGCAAATCCCAATTTTTTGGAGGAGAAGCTCAGTGCAAATGAACTTCAACGCTTTGTGAACAAAGGGAATTTTGTTCTAAGCCACCTGTGGGCTGGTTTTGCATAGCTGGAGGTGATATCAACCCTGTCTGGGCTTAGATGAAGCTCCTGATTTCCAGCAACTGCTTTGAATACATTCCCTGGGGTCTTTCCTCATTGTTTGCTAGCAGGTAATGGGGAAATGGGAACACTGGAAGGGAAGGGTGGGTTTGGAAGACCTGGCTGGCAGAGGATGCTGCCCAAAGCTATGGAATGAGCAGAGCTGCTGGAGAGTTCTCTGTCCCTGGGCTCTCCTGTACCTGATGGCTACAGGTCACTCAAGGCAGGTTTGTGACAAAATCTCAATGCTTTATCAGTTGGACATCTGAGATTTTTAATGGAGTTGCCAGTGAAGATAAATGGAACTCAGAGTTGACCCCAGGGGGCCTGACCATCACTCTGGGTTGTGGTGGTGAATAAACCTCAGAAATCCGGGGCTGGTGTTAGTTCGGGCTGGATTTCTGTTTTAGGGTGAAGGTAGTTCAGTTTGAACTATTGCAGCTGATTTAACTCAGATTTCTTTTGTGGGATTTTTTTTGTGCACCTTGTATTTTGGTCTGTCATTTCAGTGGTGCTTTAATTCCCTGTGCATGAAACGTGCTGAATCCTGCCACACTAACCATAGAGAAAACCCCAAAAAAGTAAAATTTAAAAAGGGGAAAAAGGCCAGTAGAGTCCAATGGACTTGTGTAGAGCTTGGCCAAGGACCAGAGCATATCAAAAGTGCTTCAGGGCAAGTTTTTTTCCTGCAGGATTTTACAATGTAAGGCAATTACTGAGCTGAACAGCGTCCCTTAAGAAGATTATAATTCTGTGTCCAGTGTGGACCAAGAGCATCCCAGTCAGGCTGCAGCAGCTTTCCAGTGAATTGGAATCCAACCAGGTCGTTAGTGGTGTTGCAGCATTAATTACTCTGAAAGCAAAAGGTTAATTTGAAGTTTTGTGGGTTGCAGAAAGTACTGGGGAGAGCGAAGCCTTTAATTTCGTGCCATCATGTAGAAGAAATAGGAAAATGTATTTTTGCAGGAATGACTGCTGGAAATGGTTGGACGTGCTGGGTACAAGGAGATGCAGGGTCTGTGAACCCTGCTGCTTTCTGGAAAATGGAATAAAAGCAAAACTCTGTATTTCTTGTATTGATTTTCCTAGTGTATCCTGGATTTAAAAAAAAAAAAGGCAGGAAGGATGGAGACTTGTCAAAATGAATTATTAATGAAGTCATACTTCACACTTCCTTCCAGTCTGAGGAAGGAAAGCATGTCCTTTGCTATGATATCGCCACTTTTTTATCTCTTTTTTTGTTCCAAGGAAGCATTTCCAACCAGTGGGCATCCAGTTATTTTTCCACAGTAACTCAGGAGTCTTCAGCTTTCTGCCACAAATCTTCAGAGAACAGTCAGAATCAATAGACAGTGTTTGTTTATTTTGATACAGCAAAGAAAGAGAGGAAGAAATAATCAGACAGACAGGTGAGAGAAAAGAGGAGTTTTGGCATATTTTTGTTTATATAGGATTGTTTGGTTTGTTTTGGAAAAAATAAAATTAAGGAGCCCATCAGATTGGATTCAGATTTCCAGCACGGATTCCAAAGGCACACGATACTGCTGAGCACAAAGACTGCCTTTCACACGCTGCTCAAAGGCAAGATTTGTGCTTTTCTTGCCAGCACTCCCTGAGGAATATTTCAATTATTACCATTCCCACCTGCCAGTTCTGGACCTGCAAAGGTGGTGGGCACTGAGGAGAAAATACAGATGGGATGGAAACCCTGGAGAGCTGGACCATGGTGTTTTGCTGAGGGTGGTGTCTACCTGTGCCAAATGGTGTCTAAAACTCAGCCCTGCTTGCTTGGTGCAGGAGGAGCTGCTGTGGCTCCATCCCAGGCTCTCTGCATGGTCCTGTGGCTCATCCTGCCCCCCAAATCAGCAATTTCCTCATGCTGCCCTTGCAGGAACCCAGTGCTGGGGAGAGGGACAAGGCAGAGACCTCCATGCTGTAGAGCATTGTGTAATTAAAAGCTGGCTGAATGAATCAATAAATAAAAATATCGCATAAATTCAGCTCTGTGTATGTGTGTGTGTGAGAGAGAATTAATCACAGCCCCATTCAGGTTTCTGGCTGCTCATGCACTCGTAGCCCAGGTCAATAACTGCTTGCCCAGTGGATAATTCCCAAACCATCCATGGCAGTGTGGATTTGCTGCTGGATTTTGCTCTGCCCTTCCTGGGTTTGTTCCCTGCTCAAAGGGAGGGAGAAGCACACAGCAGGTGCCTTCATCTGCCTCTGGATGTGAATGAGGCTATTGAGCAAAATATTACAGCCTGGAGGAGGTGATGGAGAGCTGTGCATCCTCCCCTGAGCATCAGGGTGGGGTTTGGCTGCTGTGCCTGTGATGGGGAAAATGGGAATGTGCCACATTCCCTCCCATTCAGCAGAGGAAGGGGAGAATATCCCCAAATCCCTTACATTTATTAAAACAGCAGTTTGCTCACAGGTTGGAGCTGAGTTTAAACATCTCATGGTGCTTTTGGGAGAGCTGCCCTTTTAAAGCTGATTTTTTAATTCCCACTGCTCCAGCCCCTCGGTTTTAATACCAACTTGCCTGAGGAACATTAACCTGCAGAGCAGAGAGGAGCACACAGGGTTCATTTTCACCTGGATACACCAGGCATGCAGGAATTATCACCAATTAAAATGTATTTGACATGGTAGAAGCCAAATACATGCCTTGGCAAGTTCTTCCCCTGCATTATCAGAGAGAACTAAAAACGCTTGAGAGTGCAGGAAAGAAATTGGGAGGGTCTGCACCCCTGCTTGCAGCTGCATCCCCTCTCCTTGCAACCTGAGAAAGGTAAAATTCACCCCAAATTTGTTGTGTTTGCTTGGGGGGTTCGCTGCACCCACAGCTGGAGAATTGAGCAGCTCCAGGAGCTGTGCTTCCCTCTGTAGGGTCAGGATGCTGCCACATCTGCCCTGGGGGTTGTTTAAAGGTTTATCCCACACCAGGACAGGGCTGTGTGGAGCTGGAGGAAATGCAGGGGTTTGTGGTACACCCCTTTCCAAGAGAATTTGTGAACAGTGATCTCTGCTTCACCCCAATGCTCACCCAGAGCAAGAGAGGGGAAAAAATGAGAAACCTGAACTGGTCAGACAGGGAAGGGTTGGAACAAGGTGGAAGTGCCCAAACTGGGATTCCCTGCCCACATATTGCACTACTGCAGAGCTGGGCTGGCTGGGGATGGTCAGCACGGGGTTAGGATCTGTGCCTGGGGGTGTTTGGGTGTCTAATGACCCCAATAAACACCAGGGTTTAGGGAGGCGGCAGTGTTCAAAGGGACTCTCAGTGGGATTGAGGCACCTAAACAGCTTTGGCACTCCTGAAAATCCTGCTTAATCTTAAATCTGACATAACTACTGGAAATACACCCTGCAGTGGGGGATCCCAGCTCTCCAGCACCTCTGGGCATGCAGCTTGCACAGGGGAAATGGGGGCCACTCTCTGTGCCCCCCAAATTGTAGGAAATAAAACTGAGCTGCCTGCTCCATGCCTGCCAAGCTTTTCCAGAATCACCCCATCCTTAGCTCAAACAGCATCCAGGGAGCAGATGTATTCTTAATTCTTCATTTCAAATAATGATTTTTTTTTCCCCTTATGCCACCCTTGGCACAACTTTTCACATTTATTCTCACTCCCCTAAAGCACCTCCTGCCTTTTGGCTGAAATGAAACTGCTGCAAAAAAAAAAAAATCCCGAACAAGCAGGAATTTTTGGGATAAGCTGCAAAATTGACCTTGACTGAATGCAGGGGGAGTGAGAATGAGATGAAAACGATGCCAGAGATAGCTGTAATTAGGTTAATGCCTTCAACTGAACTTGGAAGCCAAGTAAAGAGGGGAAAGGTTGCTCTGGAAATGAAAGGTGGAACCGGATGGCTGTGGAAATTGCCAGTGGGATTTGGGAGCTTCCCAAATGCAGGTTGGTAGTTCTAGTCTGGCTGTGGGGCTGTGGGGAGAGGGAGTCTCACAAAAAGGGCTCAGGGAGGTGATGCTGGGAGTGTGTGCTGTCCTGGTTGTGCTTTTTCCCTTGCTGGAGCTGCTTTTCCCATAGGAATAGCCCCTGGTGGGGCTTTGGAGGAGTTCTGCGTGGGAGCATGTTCCAGCTGGAGGAGCAGAATACAGGCAGGAAATGGGGGAAAAATTAAATTAAAATCTAGGGAGGGGGG
>PYHW01009883.1:197160-211778 GCA_013186435.1 Turdus rufiventris
GTGAAATTACTGTAATTTTTAATTTTAACCAGGTGCACATTGAGCATTTCTTTTTGGGGACCAGCTGCATTCTGGATCTCCCCAAAAGGAGTTGACATTCCCGCCAGCACAGGGCTCTTGTGACACCTGCAGATACCGCTCATGGTTGGGTGGTCCCTAGGGGGGTTTTGGATTTTCCCCTCCTGATGGCCATGCCCCGTTCCCACAGGAGAGCGAGGACGCGGTGAAAGCCCTGGCCAAGGAGAAGGATCTCCTGGAGCGGGAGAAGTGGGAGCTGCGGCGGCAGGCCAAGGAAGCCACGGACCACGCCAGTGCCCTCCGCTCCCAGCTCGACCTGAAGGACAACCGCATGAAGGAGCTGGAGGCCGAGCTGGCCATGGTGAGCTGGATAATTAATACAGAGCTGAGTGTTTGCTGCAATGGATGCAGTACTGCAGTACTGAGAGGAAAATATTCCATCTCTCAAAAGGAGCTTGATATCCTTGGCGTGGGCAGCATCACTCAAAAATTTGATTTTTGAGTGGCACAGTTGGGATCTTGGCTCGCCCAGGGGAGGGTGGGTTTGGTGTGCAGTGTGTTGCTGCTTGCTCTGCCGCTCTGGGCGATGTTCATACGGTTTTCCCACTCCATCACCACCTTCCTCATGCTGTCCTTCCCCAGGCCAAGCAGTCCCTGGCCACGCTGACCAAGGACGTGCCCAAGCGCCATTCCTTGGCCATGCCGGGCGAGACGGTGCTGAACGGCAACCAGGAGTGGGTGATGCAGGCCGACCTCCCGCTGACCGCCGCCATCCGGCAGAGCCAGCAGACCCTCTACCACTCCCACCCCCAGCACTCGGCCGACCGGCAAGGTGGGCAAACCCCTTCTGGGGAGGAGGGAAGATGGTCAAACCACTCCTCCCTAGGATGTTTTTGGGAGTGCATCAGAGGCTTTGCTGGTGTTAATTGTGTTCTCCCCCTGCCTCGCAGCGGTCAGAGTGAGCCCCTGCCATTCCCGGCAGCCGTCCATCATCTCTGACGCCTCCGCGGCCGAGGGTGACCGCTCATCCACGCCGAGCGACATCAACTCCCCCCGGCATCGAACACACTCGCTCTGCAATGTAAGGGCCTGCCGGCTGGGGCTTCAGCGCCTTGGAGAGATGGGATCTGGGGGTTCTGTGGGGCTTCTGCTTCCCAAAACAGCTTTGGGTTTGGAGTGGGGGGCTGACCTGGCAAGCTGCTGCCCTGGGGTTTTTCCCACCCCACTGCAGTTCAGCTGCAAAAATGCTGTTTTTTGCCCTGGGGGTGGAGAGTCTTGGGTTATATCAGGGTTGATTCAATGGATTCATCTCCTTGTGCCGTAGGGGGACAGTCCTGGACCGGTACAGAAGAACTTGCACAATCCAATCGTACAGGTAGGGCACAAATCCTCTCCAATACTGCTTGTGAGACCCCTTCCTGTGTTAGAAAGTACTTGGGGATGGTGGGTCAGAGCACCAGTTTGGGATGAATGGAAGTCATCCTGAATTGTAAGTCTGGGATGTCTCATATTCCCATAATTCACCCCAAAGTCCAGGTAATGCATTCACTGAGCTCAGGCCCATTGCAGCGTTGATTTTTATAAGGTCCAGCCAAAGCAAGTTATTCTTCTGTATTTGGCCTAAAACTTTGGGATATTTTTGCAGTCCAGACAGATGCTCTGACTATTTATTCCCAGAGCTGGACTCCTGATCCAGTTGAATTAAAGAGGCCAAAATCCCAGAACTGTGGAGAGGGGGCCCAGTTTCACTGCACATTCTACCACACAGCTTTCAGGAATATTACCATATTATTACTGTATTTTGGTCCAGGATCTTAACATTACTTTGGACCTGCATGAAAACATTTTGTGGGATCTAGAGGCAAATATTTTTTGGAACCTGCACCCAAATTTTTTGGGACTGAGACCACACTTCCATTATCCTTGATGTGAGCGAAGGGGAAAAGCGGTAAAAGAAAAGCTCAAACTTGTGTCTTCTACTCCCACAGTCTCTAGAAGACCTGGAAGACCAAAAACGGAAAAAGAAGAAAGAGAAGATGGGCTTTGGCTCCATCTCCAGAGTGTTTGCCCGGGGCAAGCAGCGCAAGTCCCTGGATCCCGGTCTGTTCGACGGGACAGCCCCCGACTACTACATCGAGGAGGATGCGGACTGGTGACAGCACCGGAGCCTCTCCCGGCCCTGCACATGTACATATCCCACCTGCCACACCCGTCCCACCTGTGGGCTGTTACCTGTTGTCTTGGGAGCGATGCAGCTGTGTCGTAACTTCCGTTTTTTTCCCTCTTTTTTTCCTTTTTTGTTTTTTTTTTTCCCATCCCGGTAACTCCTTTGTTGTCGCTTCAGTTTGTCAGTTTGGGTTGGGTGTTTTTTTTTCTTGTTTTGGAAGGGGTTTTTTTGTTCTTTTTTTCCTTGTTCTTTTGACAAAACTTGAAACTTGAAGGACTGCTGTGTCTCTGTAAATACGAGAAATATTGTGCACTTTGTGCTTGTGACGTCTCTTGTCCGAAACCCGCTGTTTTCCGGAGCCCAGCCCGCGGGATGTCCTCGCTTGGGGACAAAGGACCTGCCCAGCTGAGAGATCTTGGAGAGAAAACACACAAAAACAACAACAAGAAAATCTCCTTCGCTGTGATGTCTTCCTGGCCGAGCCCCGCAGAGGCGACCCGGGCTGGTTGTTACACCTGCCGGTCTGGAAATAAGTGTTTTAACGTTCCTTTTTAGTTGTTTTAATTTATTTGCACAAACCCAGAGGAGCTATTCTAACTAAATTATTGCAGAAGTTTTGGGATTTTTATATTTTTCCACGTCGGTTGGGATGGGGCGGGGAGGAGGAAGGGGGTGTTTGTACTGTACTGTCCTGGGAAGTTGCTGTTGGGGGGGATTGGGGCTGTGGACCCCCCAGCCCAGGCTCCCTCAGCTGCCCCAGGAGCACTTAACGCCTTGGAAAACGCAAACCTAAACACGTGCCGGAAAATCAGACAGGGGCAAGCTGGTGGGAGCTTTGCCCGCTGGTTTTCCCTGCTTTTGAGGGGGCTCACCCTTTGCTTCAAGTAAAATTTAGGGGGATCTGGCACGAGCTGGGAGCAAGGGGAAAGGTGATATCCCGAGATATCCCATATCCCAAGACATTGCCCAGACAGCGCCGGCCACCCCGCTGCAGTTTGGGGTGTCACTGCCGTCGGAGGGGCTGGGGAAATCGGTACGAGTCCCCACTAGGAAAGGTTTTTCTGGCTTTGGGGTGATTTGGAAGCACAGGTGGAGCTTGTTTTTCCAAATCCCTTGGAACTGCCCCCAAACCACCCCCCGGCGCAGCGGCCGCTTCCCCTCTCCACTAACACGTGCCGTGCTCTGCTTATGCCAAGATAAGTACCTTATGCTTTAATGCTTACAATATAATTTTAAGCTCTTAAAAAAAATGTATTAAGATTTATTTAATGAACTATAATAGTGTATTATTTTTCTTAATTCCAATACGTGCACCCTGGTTTAAAGAAAAGAAAAAAAGAAGGGTATTTTGTCTTAAATCACCGAAGTGAAGCAATGCCCTCGCGCTGTGTATTCCATTCCAAGGGATGATGCAGAGGGGCCATGGAGGGGGTGACAGAGGGACCAGCCCCCCAGGCTCTCCTGGGGTGGCAGACTTTGCCCCATGGCATCTTTTCTCTGCAGAGAAGCATTTTTATACATTTTTTTAATTTTTTTGGGTTTTGTTTTGGTTTTGTTATCCTTGCGTTTTTATAATTTAAACTCTAAACCATCAGAACGGATGAGCGATCTCCTTGTTATCGAGTAGTTTCCTTTGCATTTCAGCTTTTTTGTAAATTAGGAAGTAATTCTAAAAATTACTAAGAGGATGATTTATTTAAAAGAGAACTTTGCTAAATAGCATATGAATTATGGGTAACATTAGATTTAACTTTTCCCCCTGTGAGTGGGGGAGAATCCTTGAAGGCATGGATGCAAATATAAAATTATAAAAGATCTAAATAAAGCTTATTTTAAAGTATGGATGAACTCCATGTGGTTTAATTGGAGAGCCTGGATGGGTGTTTGCATCTCATCACCAGAGTGCCATGTGAATTTTGGGGGCTCTGGGGAGGATTCAGGAGAAGGCTGAGCCAGCTTTTCCCAGCTCCCAGCCAAATGCCTGCTCCTGGATGCAATAATTCTGGCAGGAGGCTGGGACTCTGTATCCCTAAGAAATGGGATTTCAAAGGTTTAAGGTAAGTTAAGGACAGCCAGGAGATGTCCTGCTCAGATATGGAAAATATAATGAGAAGGATCAAGAACAACAGAAGGGGTGGAGAAATCAGAAAGTGCTGTGCTCCAACTGGATAATAAATTATTGTAATCAATGTACAGGTTGATAAATTATTATTATTATTATTATTATTGCTATTATTCAGATTACATTGGTCACCTGTAGGGCTGTGTCAGCACTTAAAGTGGGGCCTGATGCCTTTTTGGGGTCAAGGGCTGTTTTGCAGGCTGAAGCAAAGGCAACCTGCAATGAATTTCAAGCCCATAATCAGGGTACAGATCAAGGGATGTACCTTTTCTTTTATTTCCAACAGAAGCAACCTCCTGGGTTTGGGAGCAGCTGATAAGAGCCACCATACTCTGAAATGGGGAGAGCTGGAGCAAAGAAAAATAGGAAAAACTCAGGAGAAGCCAGCTGGCTCTCCAGCTGTATCGCCTGCAGCTGGAATCCAGCGTTAATGGGTGGCACTGAAGGGCAACTGCTGAGCTCAGCAAACAGGAGCTGGGCACAGACCATGGTGGGATTTGCTGCACTTGGAGCAGTTCCCTGCTGGGATTTGGTGCTGTCCTTTGTACATGGGATTGGGTGTGGGTGCTCATCCATCCCATCCGTGGTTTTAAAAGTTTTGAGAGCCCTTTGGGAGCCAGGAATGTGTCAGAGTGCACACCAGACCTGGTAGGGCTTCTGCCCTTGTGCTGTGGGAACTGTGCCAGACCCTGTGTAGGGTGACACAGGGGTCACCTCCTGCACTAGACCAGAGGGGCCACGCTGTGTCTGTGATGTCCTGAGCTCAGAGTGGGTCTTCTTGGTGGCTTTGTCCCCCTGACTGCTCTTCCCTGGCAGTCGAGGCTGCAGGAGCTGTGTCCCATATCAGCCTCATGCCTGCTGCATCCCTCTCACATCAGCTGCATCCCTCTCACATCAGCTGCATCCCTGCTGCAACCCTGCTGTGTCCCGTATCAGCCTCATCCCAGCTTCATCCCCCTGACATCAGCTGCATTCCTCTCACATCAGCTGCATCCCTCTCCCACCAGCTCCATCCCTGCTCCATCCCTCTCACACCAGCTCCATCCCAGCTCCATCCCAACCCCATCCCAGATCTATCCCTCTCCCATCAGCTCTATCCCAGCTCCATCCCTCTCCCATCAGTTCCATCCCAGCTCCATCCCTCTCCCATCAGTTCCATCCCTCTCACATCAGCTCCATCCCAGCTCCATCCCAGCTCCATCCCAGCTCCATCCCAGCTCCATCCCTCTCACACCAGCCCCATCCCAGCTCCATCCCTGTCCCACCAGCTCCATCCCAGCTCCATCCCAGCTCCATCCCAGCTCCATCCCAGCTCCATCCCTGTCCCACCAGCTCCATCCCAGCTCCATCCCTGTCCCACCAGCCCCATCCCAGCTCCATCCCCGCCGTGCTGGTGCTGCAGCACCGTGCTGCGCTGCTGCCACCGTGTGAGCAGTGCCCGCGTTTCTACACCCCGGCTATGTTTGTTTAGGCGTGACTCGCACTTTGCTCAGTGCCGTGCGGACGTTCACAAGAACCTTTTCCCTGCAAGGACTTTAGACCGAGAAAGGCAAATAGCCCAGCAGCCCATTGGGGCATGGGGTGCTGTGTGGGATGGCCGGGGTACCCAGCAGAGGGGACACCCCGCAGAGGGGACACCAGTGTCCCCAGCAGCCTGTCCTGTGTGTAACCCAGCTGGCATCACGTCGGGGTGACATTACAACACAGGCTGGGCTTACCTGCCCTGCCAGAGCCTTGCACTGGTAACCTGCAGGTCAGGAATGGGGTTGAGAGGTCACAGCAGAGAAATGGGTGAGTCTGGGACATTTCCTGCCTCTGCACTTACTCACCCCATATCTCTAGCTGGTGATCTTCCCAGGCTGGATTTTTGGTGATAAAGAGCTAAACTGGTGCACCCCAAACAGCTGAATAAATCATCAGGAGGTTGGTGAGGTTTGCCCAGCTCATGGGGTCGGTCACAGAGTGTGGGTGATGGTGGTATCTCCCCAAAAAGAGAGTCAAGGTGGTGTCAAGGGCTTCTGCTGGGGCTGCTGAAAGTTTTGGAATGTGCCTGTCATTAATTCACCTCTTTTCAGTGTTTTTCCCTGGAGCGGTTTTCCACTGGTGCTGCTTTGTAAAAGCCAGCACTTGGAAGTGTCTTTGAGTCCTCCCCTGTGCAGTGTCCCTCACTGCAAACCTCCCTTGGGACATCCTGCTCTGCCACTGTCCCTGCACTGTCCCCACTCCAGCCCCTGTCTGTGCCTTCCCAGTTCCCCAGTCTGACACGAGCACCAGAAAGGCACAAACCGAGTGGGTCCACCCCATCAGCTGGGACACTGGAGCTGCAATAAGGCCTCATAGCCAGGTAAGAAGATTTCCTTGGAGTTTTATCACTGCTAGGGATTGATTTTCCTGTTCTTGGGCATCAGCCATCATTCACCATCTGCTCCTAATTTTGAAAAGCTACATTAATCTCTGCTCAGCTCTTCTAAATCACCAGTTGCACGACACCAGCACTCTTCTCTTCCAGCCGTGTTCTCCTCAAGCCCTGGGTCTCCCATTCCCAAATCCTGCCCAAGCCAGAGCTTCACCATGGGATGCAGCAGCCCCTAGAGCAGCTCCAGGAGGAAGCAGCAGGTTATTTATCGTTATTCCTGCGAACACAAGGCTTTATTTACACTGTTTTCCAGCTGCAGACGTGCGTGCGCTCAGAGGCAGATGGTGACCTGGCACGGTGGCTGAACTGGTTGTACAGGAACCGCCAGGTCCTGGCAGCCCTGGGGACACCGGATCCTCACCCGCCACGAGATGCTGGCAGGTCACACCCTCCCACCAGCAGCGTGAGGAAATGCCTCCCGAGTGCCTGGTTTTCCTCTTTTCTCCTACTTGCATGGCAAGCTCCCAGCCTGCAGCCCGGCAGGGACTCTAAATTGGGGTGCGGAGACTAAGGCATGAGGAAGAGAGAGAAAAGTATAGAGCAGGGCTGGGAATGGGATCTGAGGGAGCCCATCATGGAGCAGGCTGGGATGGGCTTTCACCCTGGGGGCAAAGCTGGGGCCCTGCCACGTTCCATTATACATTATATTTATATACGTATATATTATATTTATATACGTATATATTACATTTCTGGTGTTAATTAGCTGTTAACTCTATTAATCATCAAATCACAGAATAGTTTGGATAGGAAGAGACCTTAGAGACCATCTCACCCACCCCTGCCATGAGCAGGGACACCTCCCACTATCCCAGATTGCTCTAAACCCCATCCAGCCCGGCCTCAAACACTTCTAGGCATGGGGCAGCCAAAGCTGCTCTGGGCACCCTGTGCCAGGACCTCACCACCCTCACAGGAAGAATTTCTTCCTCATATCTAATCTAGATCTGCACTCTTGCCAGTTTGACCCCATTTCACCTTGTCCTATTACTCCATGGCTTTATAATATGATAATATTACAGTATAATGTAGATGTGCAGTCTGGTGGCTCTACCAGCCTGCCTCCCAGGGGTGGGCTTTATCTCTTTCAGGACCCAAGGTGTGGGCATTCAGGTGTGGGACCCCAGCCAGGCAGGTGTGGGTATCCAGGAGTGACTGGGAGCAGTGCTGTTGGGAAATTTTGGAGGAATCCAGGAACATGTCCAGGCTTCCACTGGTGACTTTAACATGCATGCTGAGCACCTTTGAGCAGCAAAAAGCAGGGAAATGTGCCAACAAGCAATTTATAAGGCAGGATAACGTGAGCCCCTGGCACCTCTGCACGTAGCAGGGCATCAGATGCCCCTCTGAAAGGGCCTTTTGTTGCCTGCTGCTGGCTCTGGTGGGGCTCCAGTTTCCTCCTTGTCATTCCTGTGCTCTGAAACCTGCATACCTGGCTGGATAATCACCCTGGAGTAGTCCAGGCTGGGACTGGACAGGGAGTGTTTGCTGGGGGAAGATTTGATCTGCCAGAGATAAATCCCCACAATGGGATGGCTGCAGAGCTGGAAAGGGAAATAAACCCAAGGGATGGATGTGAATACATTATCCCACAGAGAATGTGCATCAGGGAGGGGCTGGGGCTTTAGCAGCCATCCAAGGGGTAAAGGCAAGCCCCCCTTCCTTGATCCTGCTCCACTGCCACTGAAAAGCCCATTCCTGGCCAATATTGAGCTTTGTGGAGTGGGAACATGAGGAACCAGGTTATGAATGTCCCCTCTGTGCTCACAGTCTCCAGGGCCCCTGCAGGGGGGTGAGCTGGCTCGGGCACAGAGCTCTCCCTGCGCTGGACTGGGGACAGCCACTGTGTGAAGTCCATGTTCCCCCCACTTTGTTACAGAGAAAACACTTCCCTGTTATGTCTCCTGACTGCCAGAGCTGCTTGGGATGTCAGGTTTGTGTTTGACACAGGAAGGTGGAGAAGGAGAGGGGGAATCAACCTGAAGTGGGGTGAATTTGCCCGAGCTGGTGTCCAAGCCAGAAAACACAAAACAATCCATCCAAGGAGGAAAAAAAAAAACGCAGTTATGTTTAATAATTATTTCTTTTTATAGCACAGCCCTTGCAATTGCCCTTTGATTAGAGGGGAGAGGTGTCACTACTGTGCACTGGGGCAGGTGAGTCAGTGGAAACTACCATCAGCTCCATGTGGGATTGTGCTCGTAGGGAGATGCAGGGGAGCAGGGGGGTTTCCCAAACATCTTGAACTCCAGTGGCCCCAAGGCAGGGCTGTGGAGCTGAGTCATGCTGGGTGATGCGACAAGTTTCGTTTTGTTCACGATGGCTTTTGCCTTCACGAAATCTCACAGGGCTTAAGGGACAGGAAAAACTGAAGAGGCTGGTCCAGCAGCATAGTGATGCAGGTTTTTTTGCTTGGATCAGGAAAAAACCCACCCTGAGTATCATTTCTGACAGGATTTGAATCCTTGGTGGTGTTTATTATTACAGCTGGGTGTGAGAAGAGCCTGGAAAAACACATCCTCATTGCTGCTGGGATGGCAGCCAAGGAGAAGTGACACTGGACACGGCGTTAGCTGCACTCAAGTTTGCCAGAGCCCAGCTCTGCTCCCCATGGCTCAGTCTGGAAACCATGGGAATGTCTGGCTATGAGGCCAAGGCATGTGGCCAGGAGCCGTGGTGAGGGTCGTGCCTCAAATGGTTCTTCCCAGCACGGGAGTGGTTAACTGGGAAAGTTCATAGAGGGCAGCAGGCTGATAAAAAGCACTTTCCAGGCTGCCTGCGAGTGCAGGCTTGGCTTTGCGCTGTTGAATGCAGTGATGAGCCTGAGTGACAGGAGTTCCTCAAACAAAGTTTGGAACTCATTGAGGAAAAGCTCTGTTTGACAAAGCAGGTCCATTGCAAGATGGCTTTTAAACTGCAGAATAAAATCTAAAACTTTCACTGGGTGTCAGGAATAGATTTTTCTATGGGAAAGTGGTGAGGATCCGGCACAGGTTTCCCCGAGAAGCTGTTGCTGCCCCATCCCCAAAAGTGTCCCAGGCCAGGCTGGAAGAGGCTGCTCTAGTGGAAGGTGTCCCTGCCCATGGCAGGGTGGATGAGATGGTCTCTAAGGTATCTTAGATGGGCTTTAAGGCCCTTTCCAACCCAAACCATTCCGGGATTCCGTGAAAGCAGAGATGGGGGCTGTGATGCATCAACAGGGGATGACCTGATCTGCATCCCAGCGTGACCCATCCCTGTTGTGGGGTGTCCCTGGCGGTTTCAGGGGAGTGTCCCTATAGCTTGTGGCAGTCTCGGTGCGGGTTTCCGGAGCGCCTGGCGGTGCCGGGGCGGCGGGGCCGGGCTGGGAAGCGCCGCCCCGGGAGGGTCGGGCCGGGAGGGCGGAGCGGGCCCGCCGGAGCCAACGCAGCCGCCGGAGGTACGGGGGGTTCGGGCAGCGGGGACGGGACCCCGGGACACCGGGACCCCGGGACCCCGGGACACCGGGACCCCGGGACACTGGGACCCCGGGACCCCGGGACACCGGGACACCGGGACACCGGGACACCGGGACCCTGCGGTGCTCGGGGAGGGAGCGGGGCGGGCTGGGCTCAGTCCCAACGGGAACGGGAGCGGAGAGGAGTCGGAGCCGGGTCCGGCTGGGGCTGAGCTGGAGGCACTTCGAAAGCTCGGGGAAACCCCTGTAAAGTTGGGGGAACCCCTCAAAGCAGCAGCGAACAGCCCCAAAGAGAGAACGCGCATCCCAGAGTTGGAGCGGCGGCGTCTGGGGAGCGGCGGTGGCGTGGGGACATCCCGAGGGGACATCCCGTGGGGACAGGGGCTTGGGGACACCCCGTGGGGACAGGGCTTGGGGACAGGGGCTTAGGGACACCCCGTGGGGACACGGGCTTGGGGACACGGGCTTGGGAGGTCACTCCTTGGGGACACCCCGTGGGGCTTGGGGACACCCCTTGAGGACACGGGCTTGGGGACACCCCTTGGGGACACCCCGTGGGGACACGGGCTTGGGGACACCCCTTGGGGACACCCCGTGGGGACACGGGCTTGGGGCGCCTCTCCAGCCCTGGCTGGCACCGGGGTGGCCGCGCTGAGAGCGGGGGGAAGCGGGGCTGTGCTTTGGGGAAGCATCAGCTGGCACTCCGGGGAAGGATGGCACCGGGAGAGGCCAGGTCACCCAAACCCACCCGCTGCCGGTCCCCAGGGGTGGTGGCAGCCCCGCAGGAGTGTCCCAGTGAGCCAGGCGCACACCTGAAGGCAAACAAAGCCGAGGAGAAGGACACCTGTGCAGCTCGGGGCTGGGCGCACCATGAGCCGAGCGGTCACAGGGGGTTGGTCCCTTCTTATCGTGACATTGCCACCAAAGAACGAGTGCCCTGGAGCTTTGAGGGGCTCAGCAAACCCGCAGGTGTCTCCCAGAGTGGTTGTGTGCTGATGTTGGTGTTTGGTTTTTGGAGGGGACGAGCATCACTGAGCGCAGCACGGCTGGGTTTGTTGGGAGGTGTGGATGTGTGAAAGCAGCGGTTCCATGAGCTGCCCTTGGCTCTGGGTGGCTCTGGAGCCTGGCGAGGTGAAGCTGCACCAGGGGGTGTGGTCCTGCCTTTCCAGCTCCTTAAAACCTCTCTGGAGCAGACCTAGGGCACGGCACAAACCTCTGCAGCAAATCCAAGCATCCTGCAGCTGTGCACAGCCCTGGATGTCCTGGCAGGAGAGCCAGAAAGGGAAACCCAGGTGTCAGTGGAGAACATGTGGGTGTGGGGCTGGTGAACCCAGCCCTGGACTCAGGTGACTCGGAAGTGTGTGGAACGCCTTTGATTCTAGCTGGGTAATTACACGGCTTGGAGAACCCTTGGGAAGGGCAGTGCCAGGAAAAAGAGGAATGTTTGGCCATCGGTGCCCTGGAGAGAGCTGAGTGTGGGTGCCTGGCGCCGTGGTGGTGCTGTAGGAGATGCCAGAGGGCTGGGCAGGGCAGAGCTGTCTGCTTCTCTCCTACCTGGAGCCTGGCAGGAGGGATCCCTCCAGCAGCCCAGCTGTGTGTCTGCCTCCCCATGTGCTCCACACCTTTTTGTATTTCACTGATGTCAGGGCTCTGTGGAAGCAGCTGAATATCCTGTGTGAGCGGTGCAGGTGGCTTGGAGCAACGTAATCCCCAGCAAAGCTCCATCCCTATCAAAATACCTGTGCCCACCTTGCGGAACACGGCTGCTCTGTGCCTGGCTGCTCCGTGTCGCTTGGCTGCCCAGCCTGCTCCATGGCCCCAGGCTGGCTCCTCCAGCATCACCCCTCACTCCCTTCCTGCCCTGGGGGCTCCACAGTGGGTTTTCTTTGTGGTCCTGCTCACGAGAAGCTGTTGGAAAAGCGTGGGGAGAGGTGATGCTGTGTTGGGGAGAAAGATGTTGGTGGAAATGAAGGCAGAGGGTGAGGAGGGCGGTGCTCAGCCTGAGGTGCCAGGTTAGTGGCTTGCAGGAAGGAGAGATAATCACCCAGGGGTCCAGTGGTGGGACAGGAGGTGCTTGAGGCACTCCAGAAGGGCTGGGAATGCTGGGTTCCACTTCAGAGGACATCAAAAGGGCAGATGGATAATGTCACCCGTGCTGGAAGGCTCTGGAGGAGGGGGTGTTATCTGGGTGTTATCTGCCACGGAGACGGGGAGACGTCCCAGAACAAAAACCAGGGGGAGGCTGTGGAGGAATGGCTTTATCTCAGCGGAAACAGCAGATTAGAATTTTAAAAATAATATTAATTCCAAACTCAGAGGTGCGAAGTGGTGTCCAAAGGAGAGCAGGAAGGAGAAAGAGTCGAAGTGCTGGGATTTTCCCAGGCAGGCATGCTTTGCCAGGCCCAGGTGCAGAGGGAATTCAGCTCCCTGGAGAGACGTGAGCACCCCTGTTGCCTGGAAAATAGAATCGATCTTCCAACAATGTTAGAGTGGATAGAAAATCAAACCTTTACTTGAAAGCTTTCAGGTACACAGTATGGTGAAAATCACACATGGTATAGTAATTCTACAATTTTTGTAAGGTTAATCAATTAGTATACTTATCATATACTCTCCAATGAAAAGGTTAGATGATTAGGTAATAATTTCTGGGTCTTGCCACACTGGAAGCAGTTCAGAGGCTTTTTTTTGCCCCAGTTTTGTTTTGTCTGGTGCAGATTCTATTTGGAAAACAGAACATCCTTGTAGTCAGTTCTCTTCTTGGAGTAACACTAAACAGTATTTTGGGAAAGTGTTTCTAAGGTTAGCTTTTTGTTCCTAAACGTAGAGAAGAAAGATGGGAAAAGAACTAGAAGTTACTTAGCATTCTGCAAAGCTACAAATACATGAAAAATATAAAAAGCTAAAAATCTTAGGCATCTGTCCAAGCCCCCTCCCTGGTTGAGCAGAGCTGAAAGCGTTGGTGTGGCAGCTGGTGCCAGTGGCAGTGGCAGAGCCTGGAGCAGGAAAAGCCCCAGGACAGTGTTTGCACAGCACCCAGCACACGGCGAGGGCTCGCTGACCTGCGAGAGCGCTGCCAGCGCGGTGGCCACGGCAGCATTGTCCCCAGGAGCAAACAGCCACGTCCTGAAACACAAACCTGACAGGACTCTCTGTCCCTGTGCATTCCCGCTCTGCAGCAGGCGCCGCTTGGGTGGATGGAATGGAGCTATGGGGAGAAGGAGCGTGCTGGAAAGTTTCTTGTGTCTCACTGACAAAGGTCAAGGTGGTGGCTGCTGCAGGGCTGATTACAGCTCTGGAGTTTGGCTGCTGTGACTTGTGTGATCTGTGCCACTTCTGACACCCTTGGCAACCTTGCCCAGGGTTCCCAGGGACGCAGAGAAGGCAAATACGTGGCTTGGGAATGGTCAGGCAGTGCTGTGTGGAAATGGGTGCTCTACACCCTGTCACTGCTGCTCTGCTGGGTGGATTGCAGCAAGCTGAGCCCAGGAATGGGAATGGCTTTCCTGTGAAACCCTTGTTTTGCAGGAAGTGGCAGAGCTGAGGGCCTCTGGAGAGGGAGAGGGGGAGAGCCTTGGGCAGGAAAACGTCACTGTTCCCCAAGGCTGTCTACAAGGTACAGCTGAGGAGGGGTTAAAAATTAAATGTAGGGAAAAGGGTGAAATACCCCTTAAATGTCTGTAGGGAATGCTGGGGATAGTGGAAATGTGGATGTGTTCTTTTGTGCTCTAGGCAGGAAGTATAAGCAAAATGTGGAAAATCCCTGATAGTTTGTGTGGGGCTGTCCCTCCAGATTCCTGTTCCCTGCTGAGATGCAATAAAATGGGCTGGGATTTGTCCAAAAGATCAGAAGTTGGCTAAAGCAGCAGCAGTGCTTCTTTTTGTGACTCAGCTGGATTTCTTTGGCTATTCCCTGTGTCCTCTGGGCTGCATCTGGCCAGAAACACCCCTGTTCCAGGGGCAGCAAGAAAGGGCAAAAAGAGACAAACCACGGCAGGGAACTGGAAGTAGATGGTCCTTAAGATCCCTTCCAAACCCAAACATTCTGGGACTCTGTGAAAATACCTCCCAAGTCCTGGCCTGCTGCTTTTTAGACCTCCACATGGAGTTCTGTTTTCCTGGGGCTCAGCACAAGGTTGTGGCTATTGCAGAAACGAGCTCCTGAGGATGTGCCAGGCCAGCAATTAGCAGGGAAGGGGTTAATGAGCAGCTTCTCTGGCTGGAAGCATGAAGGGAGAGCCTTATAATCTAAACACAGAGGAGACTCTGGAATCCTCGGATGGTTGGAGAACGGGTTTGTTTTCCCCCAGAATTTTCTAGGACATCAGCTGTTGGCTGGTGACGGAGTCCCAGGCTGGTGACAGAGTCCCGGGCTGGTTTTTGGAGGCAGCTCCAGGGGCTGTGGTGCCTCAGAGTCCCAGGCTGGTTTTTGGAGGCAGCTCCAGGGGCTGTGGTGCCT
>PYHW01009883.1:224827-242729 GCA_013186435.1 Turdus rufiventris
TTTCTTTTTCTGTTCGCTCGTGTACTCGTGTAGGTCAACCCTTCTGACATCTTCCAGCCACGTCTCAAATTATATTTGCATTTGAAAGCCCTGTAATTCTATACTCGGGATTTTTTATATTCTAAAATCCTATATATTATATAGCAGATACGGGGGGTTATTTTAAAATCAATTTTTATATAAAGCAACATTATTTATCGATAAATATAAAAATGACGAACTTTGCCGTTTCAGTATTTTACGCACACCCTCCCCATGAATTTTCAGGCACTTTGGGGCTGTAACCTCCCTTTTTGGGGAGCCCCTCGGGATATCCCAAATGACGTCATCACCCCAGACTACAACTCCCGGCAGCCACCGCGCGGGCCCCGCCATGCGCTTCCTGCCCCGTGACGTCATCAGTGTGCGCCGCGCGCGGGCCGTGCCGCCGCCATGGTGCAGCTCGGTGAGTGCGGCGGGCTCGGAGCGGCCCGGCCTGGCTCGGCTCGGCCCGGCCGTGACCGCCCCGCACTTTCTCCGCAGGGAGCTGCCTCCTGAGGGGCCACGGCGGCCACGTCGTCATCCGCTTCGCGCTGGGGGGCTGCACCAACCGCCCGTTCTTCCGCATCGTGGTGGCCAACAGCAGGCGGCCCCGCGACGGGAGGTACCTGGAGCAGCTCGGCTGCCTTGACCCGCTGCCCAACGCGCACGGCGAGAAGGTGGCGGGGCTCAACCTGGAGCGGCTGCGGTACTGGCTGGGCTGCGGCGCGCAGCTGTCCCGGCCCGCTGAGAAGCTCCTGGGTAGGCCTGGGGAGGGCGCCGGGGTTGGGGGGCGGGGAGGGCCCGGTTCGCTCCTGCTCTCACCGCGTCTCACCGGGCAGGGCTGGCGGGATTTCTGCCGCTCCACCCCATGACGGTGACCGCCGCCGAGAGGCTGCGCCGGCGACGACAACGCGAGCAGCAGCCCGAGGCTGCCCCTGCGGACGGCTCGGCCGAGCCCGGCACCGACACCGGCACCGGCACCGCGTCCTGACACGGCCCGGCCGGGAGGGCCTCGAGCGGCCCGGGACTGCACCGGCCCGGGACTGCACCGGCCTGGCCGGGCCCGAGGACTCCTCCTGCTCTGTCAGTGCATCTGGCTCCATTAAAATGTTACCTCTACACCGTCCATCTGCTGCTTTCTCCAGACTCTTCTCAATCAAAGTTCACTGTTGCCAGATTTGATGCATTAAAGAGGTTTTGTTGCTCTGATGCAGGTACAGGACCGTTCCAGAAGGCTTGTGCAATGTTTTCTGGGCATGCCATTGGCTCCAGGTGCTCTGCCTGCAGGAGCAGCATGTCCTTTGCCAGCTGCCTGCTCCACTTGTCAAGTGTTTTGAGTCCTGGCTGTGATTTACTGTAACAGAGCAGTCCAGTGGTTCAGGAGAGGCCTGGCACAGCAAATGCAAATGGAAGTGCAGCTGGTTTCTGTTTACTTTCCCCAGAGAGGTACTGGGCCTGGTTGTTCATCTAAAAGCAAAATAGAAAGATTTCGGTCTCATGTAAAGAGGGACCAGGGCAGTAAGCTATGACTCCTAATATTTAATCACATATTTGAGCCTGTTCTAAGTCTCTCTCCTAATTTAGATGCACCCCTGAGCTTTTTGAGGTTTCCTATGGTGCAACTCTTAGATGATTCTACAGATATCAGGTGAAGACAAATTTCCAATGTTGCATCTCAATAAAGCTGGTAGTATAACCAGCCCAACAGAGGACAGGTTGACAAAACACTTCAAGAAAAGGGCCTGGCTTGCTCTCACAATACTGAGAAAGAGTGCTTTTATTTGTGCTCATGATGAAAGATGAGGTGATTAAAAAGCTGTTCTTGGAAGTGGTTGAGGCTATGAAAGGTGGCATTGCTTTTCTGTTACACCTCCCTCTTCTGTGCATTTGATATGTTCAGCATCACGTTTTCTATGAAATGGTAAGTGCACTGGTTTCTAAGAAATTCCTCTCTAGCTCACTCCAGGGAAGGTTTGCATCAGCAGTGTTTTTCTTACCATAATCCAAAGGTACCGCACAACTTTTCCTCTCTGGTGCTTTCCCCTTTGAACACAGATGTCTGTCTGTAATGTTTCTTTTAAGACAGTTCTGTGCAGCTCTGGCTTTTGGCCCAGTTTAAAAATGCAAACAAACAAAACCAAAACAAGCCCCACACAAAACCTCAACCTTACCTTGTTATTAAATAAAGCATCCCACAGTCATCTACAAGGCAGTAAAAGTTGTTTTCATGCTCTTTCCCATACCAAGAGCTCTGGGGCTGCTCTGCAGTGCAGGAGGGTGAGGGACTGTTGGCACCACACACAACTTTGATATGACACAGTGGTAACAGCAGGTAAATGAAAGAAGTTCTAAGGAGAGTCTGGCAGTGCCTCACCTAACTCCCTCTTCATTGTCCTTGGAAGTACTGTGTCTGTCTCTTCTTAGGGACCAAATCAATAACTGTTTCCAGATGTATAAACTGTTCCATGTAGGTCAGAACAGTTTGTGCAGCAGTGCACATCCTCTGGGCCCCTGTAAAGCCAGCCTGCTGTGGCAGCAGTGGGGTTCTGTGCACAGATGCACACTACTGTGTGCCAGGACACGACAGCTCAAGCTCAAACAAAACAAAAAACCAGCCATGCTGAGCATACAAAGCACAATTCTCAGCTGCTGTGATGCTGACAGCAGATGAAGGCTCAGAACAAATTACAGTGAACATTTCTGGTACTGTGCAAAGGGTGAGAGGTGCAGGGCTGGGGAAAAGGGTGTGTCTGAGGCCTGGAATTTGGTAGAGAAAACCAGCAGCAGGTAGTTGTGAGCACTGAATGCTGTTTACACTTTGGACTGAACCTGCCTTTCAGAGGATTACTTGATGGTTTTCTCTGGAGCCATGAAAAGCCCCTGTTGCTTAAGGGGGCTGTAGATAATAATGGAGTGCATAGGGATGAAAGTTGAAGGGTGTGTTGCTGTAAACACTTCACTAAATACTTCACAGCAAGAGCTTGGGCAAAAGGAGCAAACATTTTCGTTTCTTGGCAGGAAGGAGCATTGTTCTGACTCAGTTGTATTCCATCCCCTCTTCCCCAAAGAGTTGTGTGGGCTTAAAAGTAATAACTGTAGTAAATAAAAAATAACTGAAAAGAACAAACGTAAAGCAGAAGCAGATCAGGCTGGCACAAAGCAAAAGCCAGGCTTGAAGAAAGCCATGGGTGAAGCTCAAACCTCCAGCACAGTAATTCTTACAGCACTGACAGTAATGCTGTTACATTCCTCATGTTTAAGTAGCTCTCTAAGCTTGGTTGGCACTGTACTCACAACCCAAAATCTTCATTTCTGCTGTGATGCTGTGATTTCCTCTGCTGGCTGCTCCACTGGCTATTGCAACAAGATTTGTTATCCTTTTTTGAGAGAAAGCTATCCCTGGATCCTAGAAAAAGCAAGAACAGACAAACAAACAAACAAGCTTACATACATGGCTGATAATGTATCTCCCCAGCCTGCAGACTGCCACTCTGGGCATATCTTGCATTTGAATCCATCTCATTAACATTCCTCATTGCTGCTTTCTTCCTGCTCCCCAGACTTCCATATTCCACGTGGGATGAAGCAACCTCCCCTTAGTTTACTGTTAACCCTCTTTGGGTCTTGGCCTGTGCTGTTGCCTTACAGATCTACAGAGAACCTGGCCCACTGTGGCTGGGGGATTAGGCAGCAAGCTGCAGTCACCCAAAATTCTCATTATTCCATGCATTTACCATTTCTGTATGAGTTACATGACAGAGTGTTGACAAGGCTTTTAACATTAAAAACTTCTTGTACAGCATAGAGCAGTGTCTCCCCAAACCTTCAAACACAGCAAGGGTTGCAACATCAGTTAAGGATTCTAGTAAAACACCTCCAGCCAGTCCCAGTGCTGCTGCCCTGCAGCTTCTGCTGCTGTCTCGCATGTTGGAACCTGAAATTTGTCAACTGACCCCACTAGAACAGCAGCAGCAAGGGCACAGGAACAGCCATTTCCCAGTGAACATCCACAAAAACCTCTGCAAAAAAGCTGAGCTAAATGAGTAATTATGAAATAACAAGCACAGGTTTGGAAATGTCTCTTTAGATAAAGAGATGCTGGGGATCTGCCTTGGCATTTCAGCCCCTGGTACTCAAAGAATTCTCAATATGTGTATTGGACTTGTGCAATCCATTGGGCGTTGTTATGATAATGGTATCTAAAAGTTTCTGCTCTCTCCTGAGGCTCTCTTCCAGTCTGAGGGAGAGCATACATTAAGAAAGCTACCTTTTACACAAATTCTTTTTTTAATAAAGTGTGTCTCATATAGAGTGCAAGACGCTTACTCATTTGTAGAAAATAAATTGACTAGAGAACTCTTTTTAAATACTTTCCAATATAGTTTATATATACATAGATACATACTATATTTATATATATAAATTTTATTCTGTTTGATTCTTGAAAAGACTTATTTTTCCAACCAAAGAACAGCAGAAGTTCTGAAATCACGAGGTTGTCTTTGTGAGTGACACAGCAGAGGCTGAGTGAGCTGCAGACATGCTGAAATGGTACAGGTAGCTTCATGAAAATTGGTTAGGTCTTTTCTCCATCCCTCTCCCCATTTTCCCTGCTTCTGTACATGTGTAATAAATACATTTACAAACATCCAGAAATAATTGCCATGAAGTAACCTTTAATGATATGGACTTAAATCAAAATTAACCTTCATCACTGAAAAAACAGCACAGCGTAAAATCATTTTCCTGCCTAAACTCATGCATCTTTTTTTTTTTTTTTAACCAGTAACTTGCAAATTTAGACAGAATATTTGAAGTCTTTGAAGGGAAACATCATGTTGCAGTTCACAGTTCACCAGTGACCAGATACAGTAATTTCTGTAAAATACAAAATGTTTGACAAAGGAAGAGAATAAGCAAGTAAGCAATGACTCTTTCAAAAGTTATTTCTAAGGATTTGGTGCAATTTCCAACTCTTCATGATGGTGACAGGCTCTGGGTTTTTTTCCAGACACCACTAGTATTGCTCAAAGCCCCAAATCAACACACACTGATGTTGACTTAAAAGTACTGTGTATGTACCACTACATAAATACATTTGCAAAATAAAGTCCATATCCCATAAAATAGAAAAATGTAATATAGAGTCTATTAGGCAAGGCATACAGGCATAGCAATAGTTTTATAACTGCATAAAGGTAGTTGATATTTACAGATGGAAATTGAGACAAACATTATCATCAAATACATTGATTTTATTAATTTTTTGAAGAGTTTCACAAAATGATCTGTAACTCCAGCTACCTGGAAAAGTAAAGTGCTCACAATCCATTTAGTGCAATAATGCTGGCTACAAAACTTAAAAGGAGGAAAAAAAATTAAGAACTAATACCACATTAGCTAGTGGGACCAAACAAAAAATAAAATAATTTTTGAATTCAAAAGTTTGAGAAGATAAGAAAGAGAAATTAAGATTACAAAGCAGACTAACAGTCTTTAGATTGTCAGAAATTAGAAGTGCCAAATGTAGTTTGTCATACTATTTTGTCCCAGCTTTGTCCTGAACATTCTTGGAGACAGCTGTCCCATAATCAAGGAAATGGCACAGACATTCCTGCAGATACAACACCATGTAAGCCCAAAGAAATGAAAGATGAATGCACTCATCAGTCTGACAGCTGACAGTCCTTTATCTCTGAGAGCTTGACTTCATAATTTCAGCACTATTCCTCTGTTTAAATTGATACTGAGTAATACAAAACTTGCTTCTAAAATATAATTGGGAGCAGATGATAAAAATGAGGGGTTCTTACAAGTTATGTATTATGTTTTCAGCACTGGATTACAGTAAACCACAACAACTAAAGATTACACATATTATTTCACCTTGGCATCATAGCATAAACTCAGGTGAACAATGAAGTACAACCCACTTCAAATGAGTGACTCTCCAGAGAAAACCCTTCTTCTGGGTCCAGGGACCAAACATAATCTCTACAGGGGTGCCATGCACAGCACATGTGAACACCAAAATGCCCACCAGCCTTGGTAAAACTTGGCTGCCTACCCAAATACAAAGATGGGGGTTTAGAAATAGTTTTATTAATGTGACTTAAAATCAACTCCTGGCCCTAATTAGAACTTGTAAAAATTCTCACACACTACCTTCTAAAATCAGAACAATTAAGAAATCTCTCAGATAATGAAACCCAAAGCCCTTTTACTGGTTTCACTGAGATGTGGAAGATGCAGCTCTAATTGACAAGCACTTAGTCACTGATCCCCAGACTTCACAATGTCCCAAGGTAAAATTGTATACACAAGAATGATGTGATGCAGGCTTCCATACAAATGATTTTTATTATGAGTAAAGTTCTTGAGATTAACCTTCTGCTCAAGGGAGGTTGATGGGAAAAGACCTTTCTCCCCAAAACTGCGTTAGGGACAACTGCTAAATTGGATTATGGCCAAATCCTCCTGCTAAGTCATCACAAACCCCTGTAGTCTTAATTAAACTCTAATGAGGAAGGAAATACACACCAATTGGCAAACATCACCAAGGACAGCCAGGAGCTCCCCAGTGGGGTGTGGGACCCAGGCCCACAGCGCTTTCAGCCCACACTGGTGTCTTGTAGCAGTTGTGCTGCTGGGAGCTCTGTGCACCCACAAACCCATGGCACTTGACAGAGGACTTACACCACCCAAGCAAGACCAGTTGCCCTCAGCCTTCCTGAAGTTTTGAAAAGCACCCTCCAGAGCCAGGCCTTCCACTGGCAGAGGCTGGAGGTTGGACCTGCACCTCCCAAAGGCCTCACAGAAATCACCACTGGGTTTGCCGCCCCAGTCTGCCCTGCCTGGCCAGGAGGTGGCTCCTTCTGCCCCCAAAGTGTCACCAATCCCACGGTGGCAGTCCCCTGCAGCAGTGAGCTCACTGCCACTGAGAGAGCGAGGTTGTCCTGCCCAGGCACCAGACTTTCAGGTCTCCTGCCTCACGTTGGACAATGCCAGTCATCTCCTGGGATGGCAGCTCCACGAGGCAGCTGGAGGGAATGGCCCCACCACTTGCTGCTGCTGTGGCCCCAGGGGCACAGACAGGCCTCTGTCACCTCAGGGGAAGGACGAGCAGTGCCAGGCGCTGCTGACTCACCCCTCACCTTCCCACAGGCAGGGGAAAGCTCAGCAAAGCCAGCACAGGCCTTTCTTTCCGTTTGCCAAGCCCACTGCTGCCATCCCAGGCCCGCACAGCCCGTCCTGTCCCAATAGGGAGGCCAAGGGTGGCATAGTGGGGCAGCAGAGGCTGTGGCAGCTTCTCCCATTTATTCGTTCCGCGCACGGGGCAGGAGCGGGCGCTGCTCCTCGGCGGGTGGCAGCTCCTCGGTGGGCAGCAGCTCGTAGGTGACACAGAGGGAGGAGAAGAGGCAGCCCAGGAAGGACACCAGGCTGGAGAAGTACATGGCACTGCTGGCACTGCCAACAGCCGCCGTCAGCGGCCCCATGGCCACGGCCACGAGGATCTGCGCCAGGAAGTACTGGCAGCTCAGTAGGGAGATGTCAACGCCCATCCCACGCCGCGTGCCCTCCGCCTGCGAGCCTACGAACTGTGGGGACACAGCCACAGAGTCAGGGAGTGTCCCGGGGGCTGCTGTGCCCTCCCCAGCCCGGGGCTCACCTCTCGGCTCTGGTAGTAGTCGCAGAGCAGGGAGTAGGGCAGCGTGCAGAGCGTGGCGAACAGAATGCCGTAGGTGGCACACAGGGACAGCAGCACGTAGACATTCCTGGAGAGCGTGGCCAGGCCTGTGCCCAGCCCAAAGGCCAAATATGCCACAAAGTACAGTGTCCGTGTGCTAAACCGCTCCTCCAGCTTCTCCAGCATGGCTGCAAGAAAATGGGACAGCTTTCGGGGTGAACTGCAGCCCTCCCACTGCCACTGGACAGCCATGTCTCAGTGGCAACCACTACACCTCTGAGGAATTGGTGCCTTGCACATGAGAGCCAAGCATCCCCTCCAAATCTGGCTGCCATGATGCAGCATTGCTGCCCTATCTACAGAGGGCATGGCAGAGCTGACGCCTGGCAGTGCCCTGTGGGCAGCAGAGGCATGAACATACATGACAAAGTGCTGGGATGGCACATGACACTGAGTGCTTTGCCTGGGACACACAGGCACTGGGTGGTGCTGCACCAGAATTATGTTTATGGTGACTGTATGTATCTCTGTATTCAATGCACATTGAAAATGCCGCTTGTGAAAGGAACCACATCCTAAGAGAGACGTTCTCACTGGACTGCTGACCTCACCTGCTGTCAGGGCAGGCCAAGCTAAGTAGCAGAGGTAATAGGCTGAGAAAGAGCTCTCTGCTATGGCACTTGTGCCTTGTGGTAGGCTGTGTGCAACATAAACACTGGCCTACTTGCTGCAGAAACACCACTTCTAAGAAATGTATCTTTTCCCAAAGCAGTAGTTAAGAGGGCTGTGCCAAGTACCTGAATAGAAAGCAGCACTGAATGCATAGATGCACATTCCCCAGCAGCCCATGGTGACCCCAGTGTTGTACTTCTGATACTCATCTGAGTTGTGAGGTGCTTTTGGGTTCCCTTGGAACACTACTTCTCCCATGAAGTCAGTATAGAAGAGTAACATCCCCTCAAATGAAAGCCACCCTGCAAGAAGTGAGAAGTAACCTATTAGGATTTCAGAATACCTGTTTCCCCTTGTAAGCTTACATGGATGTTATCAGCTATATTCCAAATCACACCCTAGGACAGGTTGTGCAACCTGAGTGTTACATAACACTCAGCCACATTTATCTGAGACCGCTGCTCCCTGTGCATAATGCTGCAATGTTTGTTAAAGACATCCAGGCTTTTAAAGACCAAGATTTACCATTTGAATTCCTCAGTGGAAACCTCAAGGCTGACTAAAGGCCACAGAATACTGGTTTAACAAGACAGAAAAATAGGTGACAGCAGTCTGAGCTGTCTTCAGGTTCTGACAGGACACAGTGCTCAGTTTAACAGAGTGGCTCATCCCATAGTTATTTCAGGTTGCTGTTATCCTCCCACATAGGAGTGGAAGGAGTGCTTCTTTTGTCATGATTGCAGCCTCCAGAGTGCCTCTGACACAGTTAAAAACTCTGCTCACAAATTGGCACCAAGGCCATTGATGTAGACAATCCCTTAATTCCTTTCACAGCCAATGAGTATTAATTACCTGGTCCCTTCTGTCCAATTTTGTGTAATGACTGCAAGCCCTTCCTGAACACCAGTCACACACTGGTGAAGAGTAAAGGTAACACTATACTGGTTACAGGCACTCCTGCAATGCCATGTTCCACAGCTCTTGGCCTATTCGGGGAGCCCTGTACAGAAGCAGTCAGAGGGAGGAAAGTAAACACCAGTCTCAGGGTGTAAGCATGGAAATACAACTAATCTCATCTTTCTGCTTGGTGTGAACATTCCCCTTAAGATGTGCTGATTTAGGCTATTGTTGTTCCTTTTCTAGGAACACAAGTTTACTGCTTTGCTGGGGTGTTTGGGCTTTTTTTTTTTCCTTCCTAAGTGTTCTAAGAAGCTACCTGATTGGCATCTATATGGAAAAAATCAAGTTGTCTCTACTTAGCAGCCACTGCAGCAACAGATAAAATACTGAAAAAGGTTCACCCGAGGTGGAGTCCTTCCTGTTGAAGGCAAGAGGGCACTTTGGGAGTACCTAGGAAGTGGTTGATGCAGAGGTTACGGAGAGCCTTGGGCATGTGGCAGATGGTGGAGCAAAGCAGCTTCACGGACAGGGGCTGCTCCGAGGTCTCGCCCGATTCATTCAGCTCGCTCTCATACTTCACACCATTCAGCAGGATGTTAGCAACCTGCACCATAAGAACTGCCAGGTCAACAAGCACAGTAAGGGAAGCACAAACATCCTTTAAGCAGATGAATGCAATATTGCACACCTATCTGATCATCTGCAAGTTAAACTCTGCTGCTGGAGTATGTTGACGTGGAGGTTAAGAAGTGTATTAGACTGGAACAAGAGACAAATGGCAGCACTGCGCTGTAGCTTTCAGAATGCTTGAACCAGTTCTCTTCCCTTCATTAGGGTACTTAGGAACCACATTCAGATGCACAGGCACAGCAGGAATGCATAAGTTTCATTGCATTTACAGGAGCTGCACCCACTTTCAGGTGAATGTGGATCCTGAAGTTTTAGAGACACTGAGGAAGAAGAGGATGAGTTTAATTGAAACACATTAGCGCTGCTTGCTAACCTCGATGCTCAACCTCAGTGTGCCCAGTATGTAAAATCCTGGCCCTAACAAAGTCTGTTCTCACAAACTGGGTCAAAGTACAGCAACAACAAACAAAACAAACAAAAAACAAAGCAAAACAAAGCAAAACAACCTCCCCCCCAAAAAAATTAAAATAAAATAAAAAATCCCCAAACCAAACAAAAAAAAAATAACAGAGGACCGTTTACCTCATCCCAGATCATAAAAAAATGGGCCAGCATGCAGAGGTCTCAGACATTCCAAGTTATCACCAACAGTGGGAGGTGAGGTCAGAGTCTTATCCCTCAGTAAGGGAAAGCTCACCTCCCTGATGGAGCCAGATGTAATGACTGCCATAAGGAGAAGCTCATGGGAGAATCCTATCCCTGGCCCTATTTTGCAGGTCTTTCTGTGGAAAGGGAAGATACAGGCTCAATAAAAACATGACCTTTTCTGTTCTCATGTGGTAGCTCCCTTGGTAGTGAAGCAGGACTAAAAATACTGACCTAACTCTCACAACTGGCCCAGTTAAGAGTGGGATATTCCCATTTCTGCCATCTTAACAAAAGCAGCTGACAGGCTGTCAGACATAATTCACACTCTACCCACTACTTTACTGATAGTCATAGCAGGTGTGCTGTTCCCATAATGGCTTTTATGAGTAAGCTGTCACAAGAGTCTTTCATGAATAATTTGTGCACCACACATTTCAAATTGTATGAAGAGATTAATAACACTCATGTTTACATGGTCATATCATTGATTTCCTGCTCTTACCTGTTGGCTGAAGGTTACATTTCTTCTTCTGTTATTCTCTGAGCAGTGTCCTGTTACAGCATCTGGAATGGCCAAGGTCTGAGGTCTTTTCAAGATCCCCGATGACCGTGGCTTTATTGCATCCAGTGAGCCCACTCTCAGCACATCACTATCAGGCCCTGATGTTAAGCTGCTCTCCCCTTGCTCCAGAATTCCATTTGCTCCATGGTAACAGCCATCAGGCACCCGAGGAAAGCTGACACTGACAGGCTGCCTGGACAAACTAGCTGGAAATGTCATGTAACTATTATGCCCTCCTGTAAAACAGTCTATAAGCACACTGTCAATATTTGAAGTCCCAAAGGATGATGCAAACTCATTAATTCCCGTCAAAGAATTGTCTCTGCTGATAAAACTCCCGTATTTTGGCGTGAGTGGGCTCATGGGGGAAACAGGACTCGTAAAACTTGCATGTAACTGAGCTGAGTTATGAGAAGCAGAGTTTTCATTTACACTGTCCTCAAAGAAGAAAGGTGGAGAAGGAGGGAGAGGAAGACTTGGACTTTTCATCACCTTTTTCTTCCTGTTAGAGGACTTTAAGGGTCTCTCTGGAATGCTAACTAGAGTCAGCACAGTAGCAATAGTCAGTACCACTGAGGTGAAGACATAGATGACACGAAGTTGCCCTCCTACAGCTTTTCCAAAACTGGTTTTATCCCAGTGTATTCCTCCAACAACATAACCAAAGCCACCTCCAAGACCTGGTGGAAAAACAGAGCTAAGATTATCTTCCCTATCCAGTCCCACAAGTCAGTAGCAGCACAGCATCACTTGCCTAATGAATCATGAGTAGAATCTGATTTTTCTGTTTTAGCATTTGACCCCTTTCCACTTCAAATGCACTAATAAACACAGCTGTGCCAGAAGGACAGTCTGGATGTACTGACACAGTACAGAAAGAGGGAGAAAGTGCTGTGAAAGTGATGATACAAATAATTAAAAATTACAATTTTTCTTTGCCAAGAACAAAACACCTTACCTTTAGCTATTTCAGTCCGTAAACAGAAGTGTCCACCAGCCTTGTGACAAGGCTCTGCAATCATTCAGCTAAGACTGTTTTCCTGAAAGTGAAAATCCATTTTCCTCATATGAGGAATGTAGATCTAACTAAGACAGACCCAATCACTTCAGAAGCGTAGCAAGCTCATTACTCAGCATTGTGTTGACAGCCACAAAACTGCCTCTGTGTTACTCCCGATGAACAGGGAAGTTTTGAGAGCACCTCTCTCTCTCTCTCTCCATTCACATGGTAAAAGTCTTACAACACTCTCCTTTCTTGCTCACAAACACATTTAAGAGTGTGGAATAGTCTCCTAGAGCAGGGCAGCACAGCAATTGAAGATGACAGCAGTGAGGATCAACAGCACTCAGTATGCACTTTCGCCTCCAACAGAGCAGCTACATGACACTCATTAAACACCTGCAGGAAGCCAAACCTCCTCCCTCAAGGGATAATTTTGTTTCCGTAGGTCTTACAAAATATGTGAGGCACCTCCAGATGAACAACCCAAGACTGTATGTTGCTTGAGTTGAGGTAGTTACAAAACCCTTTGCAATTAGATTTTTTTTTTTTACAGTTAATTAGTGATACCTCTCAGCATTTGGTCATTATGCTTATTCAGGAAAAGACCAATATTTACACCCTGCTGTCTCACAGCAGGGCTTGTTTACTCAGGGTTTACATCTCCCAGGAAGCACCAAGAAAACATACCTGCTAACAAAGCATGAATGTTGAGGCCCCTGTCTTGATCCACTGGGCTGCACACATCCATCATGTAGGCATGACTGGGGTTGTCTGCTGAATCTGCACTGAAGTCCATGAGGACAACACCACAGATTGTCAGGATGATCCCCCATTTGTGGTTATTCTCAGTGTCAGACAAGGCACTCCCTATATCTTTGCCATTCAGCATAAGTGAGAGCCCGAGCAATGCTCCTGGGAACAAAACCAAAACAAAATCAGTCACTATTTGTAAGGAAGCCTGCAGAGCTCCAGACTCCAAAAGCATTGTTGTACCTGCACAGCCTTGCAGCAAGTGCTCTTGCTCTTGTTCATATCAATGCAGCCTGGGAAATTAGTGTGGTTTACAGGATACACATAATCCTTTTCCACTCCTTGAGCTTAACAAACATCTAGAGTTTACTTTGGCCAAAAAACATCCACATTCTCAACCCTCAAAACATCCTTTCAGACTCTAAGCAGCTTTTATGTGTGGATCTCCAGCTGCCAAAGCATCAGCTCAGTGTCACTCACCATCTTCTTCAGACTCACAACATCCAACACCTCAGGAGCATTTTGTTCAGCCTAGTGCCGCAAGGGATGTCACAGAAGAAAAATGCATAAGGTTTTTCAAGTGTTATGCCCATCACTTCTAAAAGACACACCTACTGCTAAAACCAGAATGAAAGGTCTTCTCCTCCCAAACCTTGATGTGCATCTGTCACTCCAGGCTCCCAGCAAAGGCTGTAGCAAAAACCCTAGAAAAAAGGAACCACCAATGAACAGGATTTTTCTACAAGTGTGTCTCACAGAGGAGCTAAAACAGGCATGCCTTAAAAGGCAGGAGAACCACAGAGCAGTGACACCCCCAGTCAGCACTGGTCACCCAGGGGCACACATCACACACTGCCTGGCACTGAGTAACTGTGTGTGCTGCTGCTCACTGCAGGGTGCTTCACTCTGCACCAGTAACACAGAGTTTGACACCAGGTAAAGGGTCAGAGTACAAGCTACACATTCTTAAGCACTCTGTTCCCTATAAGCTATTTCATTTATCCCATGTTAGATGTGAGATTCCCCTTTTCCAAGGATTAGCTTGGAAAACAGCAGGAAGCAAATATGCAAGTAGGAAAGGTGCCTGTATTAATCTGTGCCAGCCTGTTAAGGGGGGCCTATCTCTTCTTCTGAAGCACATGTTGTGAGTACAAGAACAGGCAGAACAAAATTTTCCAAGTGGTATCCATAGTAATGGATACAGTCCCAGCCCTGCCTCTGTGCTAAGGCAAGTAATTCAATGCCTGTATCACCAGTGGTGGATGGTCTTTCATCATTGGAACACCTCATTTGTTTCAGAAAGTTAAACAGAAGGCAATCCCACTGCTTTTTTTCACAAAACTGTGCTTTTTTTCATGGGGACATACATGGATACACCAATCTCCTTATGCTTGTTTTTAAATACAGGAATAGAGCAAACAAAGCTTACGCTCACACAAATTCTAAGAGGTCGAGAAGCTATTAAAAGAACAAATCTTTTGGGCACGTTGGTCTTATTTCATGTGGGGCACAGCAAGAATTATCCTCCTATTTGTTTGTCTAAAATTATGGCTAGTACTTCTTAACCTCGAGAGAATCTATTCGTGAACAGCTGAGGTACTGCAAACAAAAAATTTAAAAAAACCCAGAGGAAAAAAATAAGAGGGAAGAAATATCATCAAGAAAAGTTACCTAATATAGGGCTGATGAACCACACCATTCCATACAGCTGGTCTGGAAGCCCCATCTGGAGCAGCACAGGGGTAACATAGGCTGTTTCCATGGCATAGCTGAACTCAAGTCCAAAGAGAATGCACCCATTGAAAAGGAGTTCCAAGAAAGACCTCTGAGGCTGGAGATCCCCAAAGTCAACCAGATCAATAGGACATGGAGTGTTTGGCGGTGGTGGTGGCGAAGGCCGGATGTGTTTCCGCCTTTTCGGGTGTCTCTTGAAGTTGTTGGCCCGGTGACTTATGTGCCGTGTGGGCAGTCCAGAATAGCCTGGGACTGGTGACCTCCAGACTTCCTGAGAAGCCACACCTGACAGGAGTGCAGCATCGCTGACAGGGCTTGGTGCAGATGGTGGAATCATCATGGGGAGAGATCTGGAAGACAAATAGCTCAGAACAAAATGGTTGAGGTAAGATAAACTTTGCTTAATTTTTTTTACTGGAGTTCAAGTGATTTCTCAACATTTCACATATGAAGTGTGGCCTTTGTGTTAGTTACAACCTCTTCTTTCCATCTCTTGATGGAAGGCATTTGTGTTTTATGGGCACAAATGACACACCACTGTCTAGGTTACCTAGGTATTTGCCTATCGTCACAGGGGATTAAGATTGAGATGTTTAAAACAATTAACAGTCACAGATGTCACACTTCCCAGAAGTTCCCAATGGGTCAGCAAAGCATTTACATTTATGTGTAATTCACTTGAGTTAAACTCGCTCAAGCTAAAAAAAACAAATCACAATCTCAGTCTTTATGTTTACAACCATGCAAAGCTGTGGCCTGGCAGGAGATTCCAGACCCCTGCTGCAACATGAAATCACTTTGGCAAAAAATCCTTTCGCTACTGATCATACCACTCCTGCTGCCTGTGCTGAGGCCAAGGTTAATGCAACACCTTTTTCTCAATGACCAAATTTTGTTTTACTCCTATTTCCATTCCTCAAAGCAGCAGAGATATCTCCACTGCAAGGACAGGGTCTGATCCTTAGGAACTGAACCATGAGAAGAAGATACATACCCCACAAGCCACCCTGAGAACTGCTACTCCTCTTTCAGTGCTTAATGGTACCCTAGTGCTGAATAGGCTCCTTGGATCTCATCAGCATCACTTCTGCAGGCAAAGTGTGCACAGTGTGGTGGGTAAAACAGCCAAATGGTTTCCAAAATAGCACATCAGATAGATGCCAACAGATCCGCTGCATAAACGAACCACATGTGATTTCTTGATTCTTTCTGCCAGAAATGGAAACAGCTCATGAGTGAAGTCTGACCTTTTCTTTATGCCTTCTTGCCCACAGACCAAAGCTGCTGCTGCACAAGAACAGCTCCACATCACCCCATTCCTCTTCAGAAAACCCTCACAACTGCACACTAGTTAGTAAAACAAATGTCTTACTTTTCTGATTACAGTTCCCCTGGGGAAAAAACTCCAAGCTCCTTTACTCTTTGGCTGTACAGCACTCCCCTAAATCTCACATTTTCTGCTTCTTCATCTGGTGCATTTCACACATTACTCTTCCTTTCTGTAGCCCTTATTCTACACAAGGCCACAATTTATTGCACATTCCCAACTCTTGCCAAAAGCAGAACTCCATAAGCCCATGTTTATCATCATGCTAACCCAAGCATTGTTAAGCATGGTGAATAATTCCTGCACAGACCAATCCCCAGCTCCATGCAGGGACCCAGAGAGACCAGACAACACAAAACTGACTGCTAAGCATCTCACAGAAGCAGCTGGAGTAACTTGAGTGCATTTGGGGGCCAAGGAGGATAAGGAAGGATGAGAGTGAGACGACATCTATCGAAATATTGCTAACATTGTATCAAGGATTTCCTCAAGACTGCTTCTCCTCAGACCAAGGTGCATATAATGTAAGAGAGAACAAGCAATTCAAAATCCCAGCTGCACATCTTGACAACCTTCACCTCACACAGCACCAACAGCAAGCTGCATCTTCCTGGGAAAGCTCATTAGCCACAAAGTCCCACACAAGGACCAGCAGAAAGAGAAGCGTACAGAGACTTTGTGAAGACATTTGACACTGTTTCTGCAAATTACTGAAAACTTCTTATGACCCATGTCTCTCACAGAGCAGAGTACTTACTTTGCAGAGTACCTTTATCAGCCTCCAGGACAAAGTAATTTCCTTACAATGAAATTTGTTTAAAATGAGGAGATACCTGAAAGAAGATATAATGAAAACCCAATCAGATTCCTGGCAGTTGCTCTAACAACCCTTTCACAGACCATGACAATGAAGAGGAGCTAGCAGCCCCTTCACTTCTATTGTACTTTGCCATTTGCACAGAGGGTGTTATCTCCTGATCTTCATCTATTAGTTTCATTTCATACTAGATCCTCCTTTATCTTCCTGCTCTTTTCTGCATATTGCAAAGTAATTGCATTCCAAGTCATAAGCGACAATGTTCTAGCGACATAAGGAAAGAACCCCTATGCATGGCTCAAAAATACACACGGTGACCTGCAATTACTTGAAATGAAAGGCTGTTATTGACATCATGTCACTGGTCCAGCAGGAAATTAGTGTAAAACGGAACTATTCCTTAATCTCCCGTTTTCCTCAACTCACTGACTGTTGACAGAAAGACATCTCAAACCTGCCCTCGGGTAAATCTACGTGGTGATCGCAACAACGAGGCAGAAACCTCTCCCGTAGCGTGGCTGCCAGCCCTCATGTCAATAGTTATTCGTGATTTCTGGCACATCACAGTCTGGAAGGTGATGCTCGCTCTGCCACTGCCATCCGCACAAACGCGTGTGCAGAGGCAATGTGCTCGGCAGGCAGAGTCGCCCACCCTCACCGCTACGCCGAAAATAAGTCTTTACTTTGCCGGTAGAACCTGGTTCCAATTTCTCCGCGTCGGCTGCCGAGAGCTCTGTAAACCCCAGAGTCACGGGCTGGAGGGGGAAGGCCGGCCCTGACCCTGGTGCTGACCCGGCCCATCCTTTGTGCCGGCCGGGCAGGAGCCGCGGGGCGGGGCCGCCAAACCCTCCCGGCCCTCCCGGCCCCTCCCGGCCCCTCCGCCCCGGCCGCCAGCGCGCAGCGACCCCCGCGCCCCCGGCCCGGCCGCTGCTCCCGCCCCGCCGCCTCACCTGCCCAGCCCGGCCCGGCCCGGCCCGGCCCGGCCCGCACTGCGCCGTGACGCCACCGGCCCCGCCCCGCCATTCGGCAGCGGCAGAGCCGCCCCCGCCGGGCCGCACCGCCCCCCAGAGCCCGAGAGCCTCCGAGACCCTGAGAGCCACCGACATCCCCCGAGAGCCACCGACAGCCCCCGAGAGCTCCCGAGAGACCCC
>PYHW01009883.1:242895-261506 GCA_013186435.1 Turdus rufiventris
CCGCCACACCGGGGCCGCGCAGCCCCTCACGGCGGTACCTCCGCCACACCGGAGCCGCGCAGCCCCTCACGGCGGTACCTCCGCCACACCGGGGCCGCGCAGCCCCTCACGGCGGTTCCGCCGCCACACCGGGGCCGCGCAGCCGCTCCCGCCCCGCACAGACGCGGCTGCCGGGCCCTCATTCCCAAATGGGCGCTGGTGAGGCGGATGGTGACAGATTCTTAGCGGGTGCAAAGATAGGCCTGTAGAGCAGATCCCATAGACCATGCTGCACTTCACTGTTTAACAATATTCCCCTTCCTAGGCTAAAGAAATTAAGCAATTTTATTTTCTATTATTTTCCAGTATTTTCCAGTTTTTATATTTTGGGCTTGTGTTTCAAATTTCCTCATGGTTTGCAGAGACACAATCATGTAGTGCAGTCTGCTCTACTTTTAAAATAAAACTTTAAGATTCAGAACCTTGAGCATTCTTGATTTTATCCTCAGAGGTTGTCACAACACTGCAAGAATCCCTAGCATATATTAGTATTTAGTATATTAGTATTTAGTATATTAGTATTTAGGTCTTGTAGAATTTGTTGTAGCAGGAAGGTGGCACATAAATCACTAGTCATAGCAGGAATAAAAGGAATTGTGCCATTTGTCTATAGAAAAGCAGCTCTAATTCATGCGATAGAGGGTGCAATCACATTTGGAAAAGATGCCAAAGAGCACTGTCTGAGGCAAGTAGGGTTCAGCTGGGGGACAAGCTCATATAAAACCTGACAAGAAAGTGTGAGAAATCGGGATAATCTTGCAGCACACAAGGACAGGCACAAGACATCACTCCACATTCTTATTGCCATGGATTTCCTTAGGGTTATTGACTCACAGCATGATTTTCACAGGGCAGAAAGGGTTTTGTACTTGTCCAAATGCAAAGTGGGACTGGGCTCCTCACCTATCCTCAAATATTCTTCCTCAAAAACCACAACTCAAGCAGCATGTCTGCAGTCCCAGCAAAACTCTTCCCTTCCCTGCTTTCTCAGACAGGGCTCTCTGTGAGCGCCTTGTTCCTAAGCTGACCCTAAGGTGTGTGCCTGACTGTTCCAGGTTAGTGAAACCGCAAGAAACTTGTCATGCACTGGCAGTGTTGCACTGTTGTCAGCAATTTGGTACAGTGCACCTTCTCCCCTGTTAAATGCTCACGCAAGATAAACTAAACAGAGATGAAAGAGTCAATCCAATGTCATAGATGTCATATTTGAGTCATGGAAAAAATGCAGCTGTTTGCCCCAAACAATGTATTTCACACAGACACCACTGCAGGCTTCTGTTGAAGATGCTGCAGGTTCCCCACTTTGACATACACTCTATCCCCATTCCTCCTGGCAGATTTGAAGCTATTTTGGTACTGGAATATCCCTCACCTGTCTGTGCTCAGCCTTTCCTTTTGCCTCCCCAGATATGAAGCTTCTGGGTCTCCACCAACCCAGCCTTGCCACACATCACTTCTCAGTGCTGCTCCACATGGCTGTGGCCACAACAGGATGCTATGTTTGCACCCAGGTCTCATCCACAACATCCACAATATCCACAATATTCACTACTCCACTTGCTGCCTATCGAGAAAACAAACTGGTTTTAGAAGCCACATTCATTATGAACCGATTAAAATCATTGCAGTTGCTCTGGAAGAAAACAATCACATTCTCATTCAAAACCACAGGTTGACAGCATCCCTTTTATTCTTTTATTTACTTGCTCCCTGTGTCACAGTCACTGGAAAGATCCTTCATGCTCTGAGCAGAAAAGGCAAAAAGTAAAAAAAAAAAAAAAAAAAAAAAAATTGAAACCCTAAGGATGAAGGACAGGAACAGAAGCAGGCCCAGTCAGGTGGCACAGCTGGTAAGAGAACATGAGCTGGCAGGTCTGCTGCCAGAATGATCAGACAGGTGGGGCAAGAGACAGCAGGGCTGGGAGGAGCCATTGCCATCAAAAGTAGTTGCAGGAACACCAGCTATTTCTCACCCAGCTTCTGGTAGTGGTCAGGGACATCTCATGAGCTGGGAGCGTGGCTGTCACACACCCACAATTGTTAACTGCCTGCTTTGATTAAGACTCAGGTTTAGCCACCTCTACATTGACCACAACTGAGAATACAGGACAACTCCTGATCCCACCACCTCAGCCCAACCACCACCCATGTGCTAGAGCTCTGCAAGCACTGGGAAGATGAAAACAGTATTTAAGAATCCCATTCCTTGTCATCAAGGATGACTTTTTATTCCACCTGGGCATGGAGAGTGGGTTATATCATTAATGCTGGCAGGAAGTCATTTTATACAGTGATTTTTCCTTGTAAATGTATTTGAGACATGAAACTCATGTTTATCCATGGCCAATTAAATAAAATTGTCTGTTGAAAACTTAGGTTAACTCTTACACCATTTAGAACAGTTTGTCCACTTGGGGACAGTGGGACAAGTAACTCTAGTCCTTCCCAGGGTAACAACAAAGGAGAGAACAAAAGCAATTCCTGCTGTGCATTCATTTATTAGCATCCTTTGGGCTGTAGACAAAACAGAAACCACAAATCTCTCTGTGAGCTTGCACATAAATTGCTGTTGAAATGTAAAGTCACTCATTTACTTTGTACTAGTTTAACCCAACAACATCCAAAAGAGCAGGATTTGGTGGTGAATACCTACTGCTATGAATCTGCACTGTTCCCTCCTACCTTCTCTGGGTGCAAGATGGTTTGCATTCACTAAACAGCTTCTGACAGCATATTCATCTCTGCTCATTTACAGCTTGATGTTAGGCTCACTGTTTCATTTGCCAGCAGGCTTCATTATTTGCTTTGCTCAGATCAGACCATTCCTCCGTTTCTTGGAAACCTCTCTTGGTATCCCCATAATCCTTTCCTCTGAAGCAGACATTAGCTCCAGTCGAGTGAAATTCTGTGCAAAACACCAACAGAGAGTAGATTGTTTTCCCTGTTTAAGAGCAGGGTTTCAGTTCTTTGGTGTTGGGTGTTTCTTTTTCTCCTTTTGTCTTAAAATTAATTTAAAACATCTTTCAGTTTGGTTCAGTGGATCCACGATGTCATTCTGTGATCAATCTGGAACTGGCAGCTTCAGGATATGAAATTGGGGAATAGCATTCCTGAGCCACAACAAGAAATCACTCAGAACTTATGAAAAAAGTTGAGATCTCTTATTTATTTGTTGCCAGGGGTTAGCTCTCACTGAAAGAGTCGTGTATGCTGTACTAAGCCTTAGTACCACAGCTGATTTGACAAACCCATTGTCAGTGATATTAAACAGCACATATGCTTTTTCACCACCTTGTGTTTTCAAAGTATTTTAGATAAATATATATTTATGTGTATACAAACACAGTGACTGTCTTAAGTTCTCCAAGCTGTGTAGGATTTAATGCCATGGATTCAAGACAGTTGTCTGACATAAATTGCCCATTAAATTTTGGGTGAGTTTTCAGAAGGTTTTAAAGGAAAAACAACCACTCATCTTATATGACTTTGTACAGCAGCTTCTTTGTTACTGTATATGAGACCAGAGTGTCCTGGTCTGTAGCATCTTCCTGTTCTACTTAGGCAGTCACTGTATTTCAGCAAAAGCAAGCTTGGAATAAGCTAATCAGGAACTCTTACTGTGTAGTTCCAAAGATCTCAGCTTGTTTCTGGAGAACAAGGTGTCAACAGCTGCATTTTTCCCTCTCGTAGAGAGACATGGCTCCAGATACTTCTGTGCACACAAAACCAGCCCACTGATTTTTCACTGTACTTTGGCAAGGAGAGAGGGAGGGAAGGTCAGCCTTGAAGCAGTCAGGTGAATGAACTAGATGATAGTTGGAGGTCCCTTCAAATTAAACTGTTCTGTTTTGTTCCCTAAGACTTTTTTCTTGAGAACTAGAGAGCAGCATGGTTACTTGAGAAGCTAAGAGTAAAGCCCTGTACATTTGCTACTGAGCATCAAGCCCACCTCTTTTTTTTTCCAAGCAAGGTCAATATTCAAAAATTTCCTGTAATCCCTCAGAAATCTTAATGCAACTCTAATGCAGTAAATTTCTCATTCTGTCCGGTGCAGTTAACAAAAAGTCACATTATTGATCAACTTCCTTGGTGCTATTGTTCTTTATCACTAGAATAATTTAAAACACATCAACCCTAGACCACCTGTAAGTTTGCAAATCAGGGACCAGGACATTTAGTCAATGGCAAGTTCATGACAGTCTTGCTTAAAATTAGTTCAGCTAATGACAAAAATTGCTAGAGTTAGAATAATGGAATATCTCAAGTTGGAACTGACCCATAATGATGATCTAGTCCAATTTCATCACAGGTCCACCTAAAACAAAACCTTATAACAAGACATTCCTTAAGTTCTGACAGGTTTGGTGCCATGATGACTCCTGGGAAGCCTGTTGTGGTGACCAACCATCCTCTCAGTGAAGAACCTTCTGATGTTCAATCTGAACTTCCCCTGGCTCATCTTCATTCCATGACCTCGTGTCCCATTGTTGATTACCACCAGAGTTACACAGATGAACATAGGTGTCCATCACACAGGCTGATGTCCTCTAAATCCCAGCTGTACCTGTTCCTGCCATAATCCAGATCATTTTTAGAGCCAATCCCAGCTTGCCTTCTTCCCTGTACATCTATTCCAGGCAAGTGAGAGCTTTTGTTAAATCCAAATTAAACTCTGCTTTCCACAACATTTATGCTACCAGCTGTAGAACAAAATTTATATTTTTGTAAATGCCCAATCATGCCAATAAGATCTATGGCCTATCGTATTGAACACAATGCAAATAGAGAGTAGGACAGAAAAAAAGCAGCAAGTTCAAACAAGGTGAGGTGCATCTCAATTATATGTTCTTAATGCTTATATGGTAAGATGAGCTTACCAGGTAAATTACACCGCCCCAGCATCCCTCACCTGCCAACTGAGTAGGCGTAAAGAAGTTGGTGGGCAGCTAAAACAATGTAAGAACATAAAGAAAGCTCGTATGTGCCAGTCTGCACACCACCTCCATATCTGGCCCTCAGCACATTGTCATATGACTTTAATAGCACAGATAAATCAGTTCCTGAACTGAACTCCTACACTGGGTGTATTAATGGATGCAATTAAGTATTTAAAAAGACACTTGAATATTTCTTTCAAAAAAGGAGAAACACTACCAAAAAGCCTATGCCTAAAGCACCATCAGAAATAGGAACCAGCATTTTACTGCAGAATGAAAAGCAATGCTAACAGCACTGATTGCATTAAAATTGAGTTGTCAATTAATTGAGAAAATAAATTCAACACAGTGATTTACTATAGACTATATGAACATCAGTTTTTAATACTCAGGAAAATTTAATTCATGCCACACTTCACCTAAACCATTCAAGTATTTTGCAATGACAGCCAAACAGTTTTTCTTTCAGTGGTTTGTGCTTGGTTTGACTCATTTCAGCTCAGACATTTCTACACCAGCAGTGCATACACCTTCACTCCTTTGCTGCCCGGAGCTTTCTGCAGACTGCTCAAAAACCACTTCTATTTACTTCTGCAGAACGAACTAGTGCTGCCCTCAGAAAAATACCAGGAGGTTTATCCAGCTCCTGCCCTTACCACCCACCCCTTCAATGGCTGGTCTCTCAAAAACAATGAAAACCCAACATAGTTCAGAGAATTAGTCACTAGAGGGCACTTAGAGAATCCAGAAGATTGAGAATGTGCTTGGGATCAGAGGGCCACAACAGTTTAGAGTCCAAATGATGAGATCTGCATTTACTTCCTAAGCAAACTCCTGAGGTATTTTAAGATGCAAAACCAGGAAAATAATTATATTTCAGATTATGACCTTTATCATATTTTGCCTTTCCATCAACTGAATGAAAGAAGGCTGGGAAAAATCTCTCGTCTAAGACAACACACAGACTGAGCTACATCAGCCATGCACTTCCAGACAAATGTTGTACAAAAGTGTTAATTGCTGGCATGTAAGATACAAATCATGTGAGGTATTGGCTGTTGCTGCTGGGTGCAGCTTTAGGGAAAGAGGTGCAGGAACACACAGAGCAGTGTGACAAACTCACATTTCATTTCACTGCAGTGCCTCACACTGACTATGCATTTCACAAGAGACAAGGATGTGATTACTGCAAAGACCCTGCAGATTTTATTCTGTATGTGACAGACCACTGAAAGGTGACAACGCTATGTCAGGAAGGCAGGAGCAAGAGTCCTGGATGGTGGAAATTGCAGTCACCCAGAGCAGGCACAGGATGTATACATTTGAGATTTAAACTTAATTCCTATTTAAAGACAAAGCATAAATAAAGACTGCTCTCATCCCTGCTGCGTTACCTGAACAATTCTTTGCTTCCTGTGTTAATTATAAACTGCAGATTTCAATCCAGTACATCCTGTCTTTAGTAAGATTAAAATTTTCTTGGCTACCAAGAGTCTTTTTCTATACACTTCCAATCTTCTGCTGGACAAAAAAAGCAGAATTCGTGATCAGTGAGTTCTGCAAAACCTCAAATCATTGCTTTTTTGAAGGCCAGGTGCAGGGCAGCACAAGGAAGGGTTGGGCTGCTGCTGTACCAAGGGCTGACAGGAATAAGTGGTGAGGTGAGCACAGGTGACAGCACCTGGCCATGGGTGAGGGTGGTGATGGTGACCCTGGCAGGTCTGTCACACACCATCAAAGCACTGAGCTGTGCTCCCTAGCAGGGGCTTGGGCTGGATCAGTGCCCAGACAGACATGGGGCACTCAGAGCTCACCAAAAAAAGCAGAATGGCACTGGGTGGCACTTGGTGGACACTGCAGGAGGAGCAAAGGTGTGCCTGCCCCTTGCTAAGTATTCATTAAAACTGATTTATAAATTGGCTCTGTACCTTCTGTAAATTGACTTTGGAAGCCTACGGGAAATACTGCCCCACTTCCCTGTGTGTGCCACAGGGGAAATGAGAAACCACTGGGTCCCTGGGGCTAATTACTTTCTTCAAAACCCAGCATTGCTCTGTTTCTGACTCAGTGCAGCATTCAATTTTCTGCTGAGATTGTATCTATATCGCATTAGAGGATGAGTTGCAATAGCACCTGATGTTAATTGCAGTGCACAAGACTGCTCCCTTCTCTCCTTTACACCAGTTATCAAGAAAAACCGGAAAGTCCACTTCTGCTGGTTTTAATTTAGCCTCTTCCACCCATACAGAGTGCCTGTCAGACAGGAGAGGCAGGGGCTCTCATCCTCTTTCTACCTGAAAATATCCAACAACAAGGTAGAGACTAGCTGGATGTCTACATGTAGATGTCTACATTCCATCTCCAACAATCAGGTGCTTTATGGAGACAGAAAAAAATTTACCTTTTCCTGGAGCACAGTGACAGAGATGAGGGGGTTTAACATCTTATCATTATTTTGTTTCTTTCCTAAATGTCCACCTCTGACAGTGGCATTCTAGCACTCACCATGTATCATATAAATGTTTGTTCCTGACAAGTCATTTGCTAGCCTGTCATTTGCCAGCCTATCATTTCCCGCTCCCTTTCTGCCAGCAGCGACCAGGATTTCTGTTATTTTCAAGTGTATTCAAGTATTTTCAACCAGCATTGGCAGCTGCCACTTGCTTGGCACCATGTGTACGTGGAAGAATGATAGGGATTTGTAATATGTGCCACACTGAATGAACAGCATTAGAAGAAAATTAATCTTCTGGAAAGCAATGCCTCTGGGGGTACTGGGGGCTTTGGATATATTCCTTCAAGCCCAGCTTCCCACTAAACAATAAGAGGGCAGCTCTAGTAGTGTATAGTCCACCTTTTACTTTTCCTGGTGTAAATAACCTATTCACTTTGCCATGCGATTTGTTGAGTGTTTTCAGGTGAGTCAAAGTGCTGTAAGCATCTCCTCTCTTCTGATTTCGTACCCTTCAGTTAAAGATCCCTTTCTCTGTTTGGCAGCACCTTGTTTTCTACTCTTTCCCCACCACCAGCAGTAACAAAATTCCTCTGACTAGAGTCCAACTTGCAACACGGTGTTTCCACCCTGGAGTTGCTCTGGGATTTGCCTTCATTCTCTTAGGACAGAGGAGGTTAAAAAAAAAAATATGAGAGGAACAGAACATTCTGTCAAATAAACATTTGCTAATCCTCTTGAGCAAGAGAAATAGAACAGGTAGCAAACAGATTAGCTATCTGCTACAGCAAATAAACAGCAGCAAAGGTGCCCTGGTCACTCTTTGGATGATATTTTTGCATTGAGCCTGATACTCTGATACATTAATTGATCCAACAGGAGCCATGATGTCTACATACAAAATTGGAGGTCAGACCTCAAAACAATATAATTAATCTCCTGCCTGGTATAATAAAAACAGGTTTACTGTTAGTTTGAATCTCTACCCTTCTTTTTTTCTCTCTCCTATGAGGAATAAGTGTTTTTTGGAGGTATACAGTCAATAAAATTATAATCTCTGGCTGTAGGACTAGCAGAGAATTCACAGGTTTGATTCTATATGAAACTTTAATGCCACTTCTAGGTTGGTTTTATGTTGTAAGATTAAACATGGTAATTGAGCAATTGGTTCCTCTCTTCTGAGGCTGAGCTACATGGAGGGGTCTGATTGCAGCCCTGGAACACCTTAACCAGCAGGGAATATTTTTCCTTCTAGGCCTGGAACAGATGAAAATGGCACTGCAGCCTGAGTCAAGCCCTAGGGCACAACACTGAAAAATACCATTGAAAAATTCAGGGTGGGGAATGGCAGAAATTATTTAAGAGTTGAAAAATATTTCGCAATAATCTAATTAAAGGATTTTATCTGTTGAATTCCTGCATGAGACACACAGCAAGAGCTTCTAAAGCAGCTAGTTCAACCTAGGGTCAAAAATTAGAGCAAAATAAATTGAAATTACAAGTAAAATGTTTTTCAGAGCTAGAAAAGATCTATTAATGCAATAAGATACCAAGGGAAGCAGTAGACATGCACAGGTCTCTGGAATCATATTAGTCAAACAGAAAAAGAGAATGTGGATGTGTTAGGAAAATTAATCCACAAACACCAGAGGTTTATGTGCAAAAAGGAGACAGAGGAGTTCCTTTTGCTTTATTCGAATAAAGGGAGAGGCCATGGGGCATCCGCTGGGGTCTCTCAGATTTTTGGAGGCTCAGCCTCCTTTTTATCCCAATTTCCCTGCCATATTTCCCTCTCTCTTTCCCCATTGCTAAGGTACTTGAGAGGCACAGACTTCCCAAACCCTGATACCTGAGATTCCCCTCTAATGCATAACCCTCCCTTTCAATTTTTAATTCTTACAGAATTCATAGTTCCCCCCCATTGTTTCTTTCATCTTCCAATACCCAGTTTCATTTCTACAGTTTGTTTGTAAAGCCAAATGTCTTTTCCATTCATCAATCAGTGGAATCCTTCCCATTGTTTCTTCTATCTCTCAGTGCTAGCCTTATCTACCAGCAGACCCACAGTTTGTTTATGAAAACAAATCACAGAAGGTGGAAGATGCTTGTGCTCTGTGAGAGCTCAGCCCATGAGCTGGTCCAGGCTGGTCCCTGGCAGCCACAAGGATGAGAACCTATCTGAACAATCCCTTCTTAAAGAATTAGATTACATCCACTCCACACCAAGCCATCACCTCTTGCAAAGTCAAGAAAATCTCCTTCTGAAGTGCTATGGTGAGAGAGATAACCTCAAGCCAATTCCTTCAAACAGACCATATTCCCTTGGCTCTCATTTCACACTGGCCAAGAGGCTGACAACCTTCCCATGCACAAGGGGCAGATGCTTCCAACCTCTCACAGCTTTTTTTTTTCTAAATTAAAAATCCAAGTGGACCAGGAGACTTGCTTAAGTGATCAAGTTCCATGGAGGCAATAAAATGGGAGAACTTTTTGATCAAAGATAGAGTGAACATCCCAAGGTACTAGAATACAGGCTCATTTAAATTGCAAGTATCAGGTAGATGTCTTCACTGAGAGTTCCAGAGATCAGATTTCACAGCTGAAGGACAGAGATGAAAATTAGTATATTTTTACTGCTGGCAAAGCAAACCACCCCATCAATATTCTCAGGAAACAGACGCATTTCAGGTTGCCTCTGCTTGTCTCACCAAATGGATCTTCACTAGGACAATCATTATCTTTGTTACTCTTCTCCAAAATGGAATTTGCTTCCATTTGCAATTGTGTATAAACCTACCAGCACTTGGACACTGTCTAACTTTTCTCACCCCTTCATGGATACTTACAGGTGCAACACACCCAGCTGGAAAGAATTTTTTTTTTATTATGTGTTTGTTATCCAGCCACTGCTACAAACTCCTGATAGGAGACTACACAGAAAGGAGAGCTGGGAAGGGAGGTTCTATTAAATGGACTGCTCATAATCACAGTGTCTCCTCAAAAACCCTTAATGCCACCTTCTTCTGTGGTCAGGTGACAAAAGTCATGGCTGTCATGTCCTCTGAAGTCAGAAGAGCTGCTTCCCTCTGTTCTGCACAGAGTGCACCTGGGCAGCAACACACACATTACATAATAGTAAGTCAGAAACTGAAAGGAGCCGGATTGCTAAACCCTTCTATGAGGATGAGATTTTTTTATTTCCATCACCTGATAATTTAATTGCTCAATTAACTCTGCCTGTGTGCCTTGGCTGTGGAAGAGGAATGTTCCCTTGCAGGTCATGGTAAGCCAGACAGGAGGCAAGCAAGCAATGCAAAGGCAAATGATTCCTCTACAGCAAACCAAGTGCATCACCCAATTGTATTTTCTGTCCTGCTCTGCTCCTTGCTCCTCATGTTTTGGGGACAGAACAGGTACCAAATAAAAGACCATAAAACTCTGGTAAAGCCGGTATCATAGGCCTCACCAGCATGGTTTAAATCCAAAATTTTCTTAGCAATTCAAACCTAGCTTGGACATTTCTTTTTGCATTTCTGAAACTCCTTAAAATGCCTGATTTAAGTAGCAGGGCAATCTCCTCCTTGAGGAGGGCTTTGAAACATCAGCTGCATCACTGAACATATACTCTGGTTTTTCTTTACCCAAAAAGGCAGTGGAAAGGATGCCACTAAAGTGGCACTTACTGACCATCCTGGGTCAGAGGGTCTGTGGGTGTAATTCTTGTCCACTGCAGACCATATCTCAGAGGGCTTTGGCTCCACTCAACATGCCTGTAAACATCATTGCAGCAAGCTACACATAATTTAATCATTCCTTCTTTCATAGGTACAGCAGTCAAGTTCATTAACCTGTGTCTCTGCTGTTCATGTCAAAACCTGAGTGCTCCTGTGCAATTTATGAAATCATGTTAGATTATTTATTTAGATCATTTCTCATTTATATGTTAGAGGGCAAACATTTCTATTAAAAATAATTTTCAATTGCTTAGGGATATAGGAGAGTCTGTATCACTGGAGAGTTTTAAGATTGTCTGCCAGGATGCTTGAGAGCATGTTAATGTTATTAGATCCTGCCTTGGGCCAAGGAGATAACATAGAGGAACTCTGTGACCTTGCAACATCCTTCCTAGCTATTTCTGGAAACATTGAATGACAATGGCCTGGAAAAGCAGCAAACTAAAACCTAGTAAATGAGACACTTCTGGTCTGTGCTCTCTGGAAGAAAAAAAACAAAACTCTACATCTAAAAAGTAATGAAAGAGAGAAGAGTTTACAATTGAAATCAGTGAGTACTAAAGGGAAAAAACATCCTCTGCTACTTGATCCCTACTTAAGGTCTTCTCATGAACATCATCATTAAATCCCTACCCATATTATAATTTTAAACAGCTCCTTCCACCTCCCTTTGTGAACTTCCCCCGGTAGAGCTCCTTCCCATTCTCATGAGAGCTCACATTAAGTCATTCCACAATGAGCCTTTCCCAAATTCCTCCCTGAAGCCACCTCTAAAACATACAGAGGTGAAACAGAATTTACTTGGCAGATTACTGACCCCCTTTTGCTCATATTTAGGATGCAGTGTCTCCTGAATTCTTGGTCATTAGAAATCATCAGCCTGTTGATTCTACAAGTACTCACCATGCTAGAAAATCCTGTTTCTGCCTCATGCCATGCAAAGCCTGACTGGATGTTACTTTGACCTGAAAAAACAAGAAACTAAGTAGGTTTGTAGCCAAACCTCGAGCTGCTGACTCTATCTGTGTCAGGAAAAGGTGCATCTTTAGCAATGACAAATTATATTTAGAATATGCCTTTTCTTAGACAGATCCTTTAAATCAGGGCAGTTCAAAAGAGGCGAATTTAATTAGAAAATATTTATCCCAAATGTCATAATGACAATCTTGGAAATTCAAGATTAATGAAAGACAGAAAAGATAAAAATAGCAGCAACTCTATGTAACCAGCTTGGGAAAGAGATAACAGAAGTAATAGGCAGTGAGGAACCGGAAAAGAAACCCGAACCAAAACAAAAAACAACCTCCTGCATTTCAGCAATCTGAAGTGTACATTAGTATAAAAACAGATGCATCAATCTATGAAAACATCTGCAATAATCAGATTGTCCATTATGACATTCATAGGGTAAAATCTCCCAGAAATAATACAGAATACAGAAAGGGTAATAGAGAAAGGGTAGGCATTTCTCATAGTTATTTCTTTTTTTGGAATGCAAAATGTGATGAATATCATGTATTGTATCATAGCTTAAAACAAACTCAGACTGACATTTAAAAAGCAGTACTAAAAGTGGAATATTATTGAATCAGCATCCTGGAGCCCTTTGAGATGAGATACCTGAAGATCTCATTTTCTGTGAGTCACTGAAAAATAAGAAAGCTTCTTAGGTGAGAGAGAAAATCTAATTTTTAGAGGCACAAACAGAACAATCTAGAACTAAGACCTCTCTCAATTATTTGGAGAAAATAGCCAAGAAATAGCTAAAATAACTCTAAGTCTGCACCATGAAAAATTTATTAAGAAACAGGAATAAGTTTAAGTGTCATTAAGAAATAGAGAGGCTTTGCAAGGAGAGACAAAAAGACACAAAAATTAATTATTTATGGCCTCTGACTAGAACTTCTCTGCTAGTAAACAAAATATTGTGACATCAGTAGTGACAGAATTCCAAGTAAAAGCAATTTTACTTTCAAAATGTTTGGATTAAGGAAACGCAATTGTAGCTTGATCTGTTTGGGATACCATCAGAAAACTGCCTTTAAGATGATAAATTTGCCTTTTTACTCCACCTAACTTAAGGAAAAATCTGCAGAACATTTCAGTATGAAGATAGAACATTCTGGAAGAACTTGATGATTGTTACTTTACATATGAAAAGTGTTTCTATTCCATTCTTTGAGATTTTATCATGCAAATCATGCAGAAATGGGTGACTGAACATTCCGAAGACTTAACAGTAACTTTTACTCTGTTTGCTTAAGCAAATATTCTGATACCTGTCACCAGTTCAAATTTAATCTTGTCTCAAGGCTAGAAAACAGGTCACAGTAAGTTATGTTTGCCTTTTTGTTGTGAAACTTCAATGCATTTTCATACCAAGGACGCATGAAATAATTTCTAGGCCAGCTGACTTCACTGGTACCTCTTGACTGCTACAGGATTCTAAAATATTTGCCTTTTTTAGAAGAATGCAAGCACTGAAGGATAATTTGGTCCTTTAATTGCTACATTACCTAAGGACAATTTCTCTAAATGAGCCTGAAAGTAGTGCCAAGTTTTAATCTGACTATTGCATGCAAACATGAACCAGAGCTTCACAGAAAGCCCCACAGTTTGAGATACACAAGCACTGTAGGTTTTATTCTGCGTTGGAAGCTCAGCAGCTTTCAAGCACATTTCCACATTTATAAAGCAGTTGTGCAGACCCAACACCAATGAATAGGTGGAAAGTCACAGGAAACCAGAGCAATCCCAATTACCTGCAACTGAATAGTGTTTCTCAGAGAGACAGTCACAGAAACAATTGGAAAAGACTTCTGAGATCATCAAGCCTAACCTGTGACCCAACACCACCTTGTCACCCAGACCATGGCACTGAGTGCCACATCCAGGCTTTTCTTAAATCCTCCAGGGACGGTGACTCCAGCACCTCCCTGGGCAGCTCATTCCAACACCTGACCCCCTTTGTGAAGAAGTTCTGATGTCCAGCCTAAACCTCCTCTGGCACAGCTTAAGGCCGTGTCCTCTGCTTCTGTCGCTGTTCCCTGGGAGCAGAACCCTGGCTGTCCCTCCTGTCAGAATTGTAGAGCGATGAGGTTTCTCCTTATCTTCTCCAGTGTAAGCTTTCTTTTTGCCCTTGGTAGTTGTTTTACCAGGACCTGAGAGTGCTAATATGGATCAGCCATCTCTCAGGAGCTCACATCAGCCAGCAGAGAAAGACCGGAGGCCTTGCTCGATGTGTTCCACAAGAATCTTTATTTTGTGCGAAGGATGGTTGATCAGGGATCCCCAAAGGGCAGACAGTCATATTTATAGGTTTAAGGGGGATTCAAACTACAGCCAATAAAAGTTTATACAAAGAACAGCATCCAATCTAAGTCAAAAGTTCTAAAGGTGAACTGACCAATTACACAGACTAATTTCTAACCAATTATCTTTTAAGGTGTTAGGAGAGTGACCAAATTCTTAAGGAATTTGGCTCAGCCTTGGTATCTAGGAAACCTTATATATTATAGTGAGTTCCAGGGGAAGATGGCTTTGGAGGAATTGTATCATCCACACTCCGGGATGAACATCCCCAGCTCCTCACAGGACTCCTGTTCCCTTCCCCGGACCCGCTCCAGCCCCTCCACATCTGCCCACAATTGTGGGGCAGCACTGGAGGCGCAGGCACGGAGCTCAGGGGACTCGCAGGCTCCTGTGGCCGCTCCATGCCGGTGCCCAGAGGCTGCAGAAGGGCAGGAGCCGCTGTCGGAGCTCGGTGCTGGCTCTCAGCCCTGGCAGTGCCGGTGACTCAGCCCGGCCCGCCCGGTCCTGCCGCTGCCGCCTCACCCCGCAACCCCCGGGGCCACCCCGGGCCACCCCCGGAGCCCCGGGACGTGCTGCTGCTCCACAGACCTCTCCTTGCTTTCAAAGGAACCTCCTGCCAGAGCGCCCCGGGACAATCTCCCTTTCAGCATTAACCAAGCAGAGCGAGGAAGCGTTTGACGGGATGGGGAAGAGCGGAGCATCTGCTGACTCACAGCGGGATGGGCTGGGAAGGAGCTGCGAGGAGACAGCTCCGCAGTGATGCTCTGGGCACTGCAGGAAAAGCTGTCATCTTCCACAGCAGCGCCTTGCCTGGCAGGGATCTGACACCCACTGCTTCCACAGCTCCTTCTCCCCCTGGCTAAAATGCCTGTTTAATGTAATGCGCCTGGAACAGGAATTAAACTGCAGCTCCAGCTCTCCGTTTGGCTAAAAGTGTTAAATACCAATGAAAATAATTATGTTTGTGTATTTGGGAGGACCCCCAAATACTTAAGTCTATTTGTAATAAAATAATCTTCTGTGAAAAGTGAATATGCCCTTTCCCGAGATCCACACACAGTCCAGAGAGCAGAACTCAGTTTTTGTAAAAGACCACCAGGATTCACACAAGTTCACAGGCTCACTGTGGCACCTCAGCCCTTTGCTAGCAGAGAAGTGCAGCCCCCAGGCAAAGGCATGAATGTGGACAGGATGGGAGCCAGCCACTCCAGCACTGATTGCATTTCCTGAAGAAACTTTTGGAGAGTGAAGGGTTTCCTCTTGGGGAGAGGGGGCACGGGGCTATCTATTTCTGCTTCTTATAAACAGGTTTCTTTAATTCTTCAGGAAACACAAGTAAAATACATACATGGTGAAGATTCATGGATCTCTCCAGGTTCTGGGGTCAAAGACATGCAAATGTTAAGGAGCAGAACCTCCCAATGCTATCAACAGCTGCAAAAAATATTAATTTTATTTCAATTATCTTCTGTAAGGGCAGACATGACCAGCCAAGACTACTCCATCTTATCTACCTGCTTATGATCAAAATTTTTTGTCAGCTGCTATTCAAGTGCTCCACAAGCCTTCAAACACCATACACCCTTCACCTCATGCCTCAATTACATGCATCCTCACCACAAAACAGAGTGACTCAAAGTCTGCCCACACAGATCATGGCCTAGACAGCTGCTGATCAGGATGTGGAGGATTCAGCCACATCCTGAAAATGGAAGAGGCCACAAAGTAGGACAGACAGGATGGCACTGACAGGCGTGTGAGTCAGAACACAAGGGAGAAATGAAGATACTGTTGACAGCATGATGAGCCTGGAGGCAACAGGGAGCCTAATTTCTAGACACATACAGAATGGTGAATCAAGATAAAAACCTTCTGCAGCAGATGCTGTAACACTCTCTCAGGACATGTTCCTGAGCACAGAGTCTCACTGGGATGTATTTATACCCCTGTCAGGATGTGTGAACATCTCCAAGACAGGAGAGAAGGCTTCAGAGAATCTTCTGTGATTATTAGTTATGTTAGAACAGACTGGACCTTTGTCTCTCTGTTAACTTTTTGAGTCAACTCCATGGGTCACCAGCCAGAAAACCCAACATGAAATGCAGTCTGGTGTTTTGTTAATAATATACTCTGTGTTTGTTCATGTTCTTTAATCACATGGTTTTTGCTCTGTGGAACATCCTGTCTCTCTGGCCTAAGCCAGTTCAGAAGTAAAGATGCTTTGGACTGAATCCAGACAACACATACATTTTGTCTTGCTCTGGAAACCCTGTGTCAATTTGAAGCCATTCAGTGGAGTTTGTATTATTGTATTTGCCTGAAGGATAAAAGGAAGATGTTTATAAGACATAAAAACAGATATCCCTGTGCCCTGCTTCCTCCAAGAGGAAACCCTTCACTTTCCAAAACCAAAAGGCTAACATACCAATAACTTTATTAAAATTAACTGCTCATACCAAGTTATTCATCTACTGCTATGTTTCTAATATATCAGCAAATGTGGTAACTGCTTATTTTTCTGTATTTTCATACTAAGGTCGCAACACTGATATTTCATATTAAAGTGCTTGGTTTGCCTGGTTTTGTGCAGAAGATTTTGGGGGTTTGGGCATGTTGAATTAATCTCTAAAACTTGTCTGGTGTTTCTACATCCGAGTATTAGTTAAACCACCAAATATGGCTGCAAATCACTGCCACTGTTGGCAGAAGAACATATAAACATTATTCATAAACTTAGCTCTAAACTGCTAACACCCCAGATCCCCAGATAACTGAGAGAACTCTGTGTTCTGCCACAGCTGCCTCCTGAACTGTGCAAACTGGACCATATGCACAGTACCCACTGGAGAACAGTCCCAGTGCAGCAAATCCTCCTTCAAGTCCCATCTGACTCGTGCTTCTACAAGTAGGATAACAGGTTTTTATTCAGCCTGTTTTATTCACATTTATTTCCACCACGTCACTCAGAGTTTACAGAGCACCTCAGTGCTTCACCTTCTGCCCTATTTTTGATATCTAATGGATAAACTACTGAAACTGTGTCAGCACGCTCAAGGGGACAGGATCCACAGAAGACATAGTTGAACCAACCAGCATAACAAAAAATAAAACCCCCTCAAGATTTCCAGGTCTCAAAATTACAAATAAACTGTGTAACTGAAAAGCTGTATTAATGCAGAGTTACATTTTATAATAAGAACCAGCAAATAAGTGTATTGCAGAAATGCCATTTCAAACCAAGTACACTTATTATTTGTAACAAAGTATTGTAATGTAAAGGAACCAGATCTGACCATCAGGAATTTGCAATAAATGTTTTACTTGGATATTTTAGTCTGAAGAGACCTACTCTGACACTAAGCAGGTAAATTAACCAACAATTAGCAAAATCACAGCAGAACAACTTATCCATTCCAAGAATGTTTAGCCATGTTGCCCACAGAGTGTTTGATTCCTGCCTTACAGGCAATATCCAAGTTGTTCTTCACAGTGGAACAGGTACAAGTTTGCCCTTACTATTAACTCTCATCTTGGATATTAGCCATAAAATGGCATAGCTACTTACTGCTAGAGATCCACTATTAAATGGGATTTGTGGGTTTAATCTTCCATCATAAAATAGATTAAATCTGCACCTTCACAGGAGTATAAGCATATAATCCTAACAAGAGACTACTCATCCTACACAAAAATAATCAAATATTTGAAATGATCAAATCATATGAGACGATTGATTTGATTGGGTTTCTGAGTGACAATATTTCTTACACATATCTTCAAAAGCTAATGCTAATTAACACACACTGCACATCCAGTAAGAATGCTGGTCAAATTCTGGGGCAATAATGGGAAGGAATCTGCTGACTCCAGTGTCACTTTGTTGCCATCAACTTTATATGGAAATAACACAGGTATTTTATATATCCCAAAATTTTGCACTTGGGATGAACATGAATCAAACTGTATTATCTGGAGCCAAATGAATGTGAATGAATTTCATTCAAAGTGACACAACTGGATGCGACCCTGATACAAACTCTTGTTATTTCTGTGTGTGTTTGCAAACTGAACTCATGAAGCACATTAACCACAGCTTATTTCTAATTTTGTGTTCTTTTTTTTTTTTTTTTTTTTTTT
>PYHW01009883.1:261545-274813 GCA_013186435.1 Turdus rufiventris
TTGTAAACTGACCTCTACCTGGTCTGTCCTTGCAGGAAAATGATGCTCTTTTGACCAAGGAAGAAATATTGAATACACACCATGCAGCTTGTTATGCTGCCATTTTCATAGAAAACAGAATTTGCTGATCCATCAGAGAAAGCAGCTCTGGGAGTAGCTGAATTAGTGGAACCCAAGTTTAAATGGATTTTGTGGCTCCTGCCTGATTTAGAGTTCTCTGCTGTCCTCAGCTGATGTCAATAAAACTCTGCTCCACCTTCTGTCACAACTCCTGTGTGATAACACACCAGCTACCACACCTGCTCAGAAAGCAGCTGACAAAAATAGTGCAGAGACAAACTTGACAGTTTGTTTCAGAGCATTCTTGCACTACAGCTCCCAGTCTTCCAAAATGTATATGAAAATATCTAAGACTACATTTCTTCTTAATTTGCCAGAAATTTTCATAGATGGGATTGTACTCATCCTTACAAAATACTCAAACACTAACAGGCAGTTTTGAAAAATAAGAAACGCAAAATCCTGGCACTCAAATACCTTAATTAAACATTAACCTTATTTTCCCAAGAAATGTTCTTACCACCTGAATTAAATAGAACTATTACATCTTAATTGTTAACTATTAGGTAAATAATAAGACATACAGAAATGTTAAATAGGTGGTCTGATAACTCAGGACTTTTTATTCAAAAGAATAAATAAATAAGTAATTCAAAGGAATAAAAAGTATAATAAATAATATTCAAAGGAATACTATTCACTGAGGAAAAAATATTTTTTCATACAACCTAAGTTCTCATTTATAGTAAAAATCTTCTGTTAACAAGAGAAAAATGAAACTAACACCCCCTTGTTTTCTCCCTTGGTATCCTATAATTTCATTTCATGAAAATTCAGGTATCATTGAATATTTGTACCTTTGGAGAATAAAAGACCAGCATAAAGCCCATTCCCAAAAACTTGGTGTTTCCCTCAAACTGACATTATGGACCTGGCAGTCTGTATCTGCTTTTGAGCCTTGTTACACCCAGTGTGATGGACACTGTCCATCCTGAGCCTGTGACTGCAGCTGCTGTGAAACTTCCATGAGAGCAAAACCAACTGAAGAAATAACAGCACAATACTCTTGTCCATGAGGCATTTTTTAGACTTGCATAAACCTCCTGCAGCGTGTTTAAATTACTATTATTTTTTACAACTGCGGGAGACAGAACAAAGAAATGGCTTTTTTCAGAGTTCCACAAAAAGCAGAGTAGAGCTCCTCAGGGCAGCAGAGAGCAGCCCTGGATATACACACAGATGGCTGAATTGCTGAAGACTGGGAAAAAGGCAGGAGTAAAAAATTAGAGTAATTTCACGGCCATAAGGCACACCGGACTATAAGGCGCACCCCCGGGAGTCGGCACATTTTGCAACTTTGTACATTATATAAGGCACACCGGACTATGAGGTGCACTTCTGGGAGTCGACAAATTTTGCAACTTTGTAGATCATATGGCACACCGTACTATAGGGCGCACTTTTTTTTTGCAGCCAGGGTCCGCCCCTAGCTCCCCCTGTGCGGTTGCTGGCCAAGGCCCCGCCTCAACCCGGCAGCCCCGGGCCTACCAGCTCCCCCCGCGGCTCGCAGCTCGCCCTTGGCAAATTTCCGAACTTTGTCCATTATATAAGGCGCACTGGACTATAAGGCGCACTTCCGGGTTCGGGCCAAAATTTTTGTCGAAAGGGTGCGCCTTATAGTCGTGAAATTAGTGTACCCTGTAATCCCTGGGTTTGTACGTACCTTCTGTCCTCTCCATGAGGAGAGGTGCAGGAGAGGACAGGCCCTCTGCCATTTCCTTCCCACCTCTACACAGTTCTGTCACCCAAATCCCCCTCCTCTGCAGCAGCTCTGTGCAAGGCTCTTGGGCAGGTGAGACCTTTATGTGCCTCTTTCTTGCCCTTCTCAGTGTTTTGAGATTCCAAAAGGTTTCTGCACCTTCACTTGAAAAGCTACACTCACGTCAAACCTCTGCCGAGCTGACTTTTTTAAGTAACAAAACTTGTCAGACAGGTGGATCTTGAAAAAGAAAATCATTAGAATTTAAATCTGGAGAAGACTAAATGGGATACTCTGCTGTGATCTGACACCACTGACACCTGAAGTTCTACACAGTCACTGTTGGAGACAAAGAGCAAGTGTGAGCTGGATAAAATCCTCAGGAAGAAACCCAGACAGTATTGATAAATTGTTAATGACTGTACAATCATGTCACAGTAAGAAGCACTAGTGACAAATCATCCTATCATCCTCATTTTTCCTATACCTTGCCTTTTGAAATAGTGAATTAAATACTTCTCTTCAAGGAAAGGCTTTTTGTTCATCTATATCTATCTATATCTATATCATCTATATCATCTATATCTATATCTATATCTATATCTATATCTATATCTATATCTATATCTATATCTATCTTAGATCCTGGCAGTTTACAAGTAGTTTTTTAATGCTATGGTGTATTAAAAAAAAAATTAAAAAAGAAAAGTGCACCTGGAACCAGTCCTATAAATCATTTTATTCAGAGAAGGAAAACATTATTAAACAAACCCCAAACAAACAGTTTTAAAACTTTCAGACTTGAGATAGAGCTAAACAAACCAATGCCTGTGTTTTGTTTCCAGTCTGAAAACTTCAGGTTGGATGAACTCCAGAAAGACTGAGTGAATTTAAACAGGCCAGAAGAATCATAAATTTTGCTTCTATAAAAAAAGAAGCATGTGTTTTCCTTGCCAACAGGACACCAAGAAACCTTCCCACGAGGGAAGGAGATGAAGAACAGTTTTTAAGCTTCCCATCTGCACAGTCTTCTGTTATATTTTGAGAAGTTAAAATAATCTTTTGGAGATGTAAGTCTGAAGCAGAGAGATTATCTCCCTGAAAGAATCAGGGAAAGAGCAAAAGCACTGAACACGACTTGCAGTGCTGGGCACACAGAAGGGTCACACACAGACAGTGCCACACTGCACTCAGGTAACCCCTAGCATGAACAGCAAAGCCCCTACTTCCTCCAGGACAGAGAAGGATGAGACCTTTTCATTATCTCCATGTGAGATGACTCCTTTTCTATATTACATCCTCTAAAGCCAGTTCACTCATTTCTTTTTCTTTTTTCTTTTCCTGACTTTGTGAAACACTCACAGTTTAGAGATAGTTACCCAAAAAGAGAGCAATCAGGCAAGGATTGAAAGGTGCAGCATTTAGGCATTAATGGGGAATACAAACTTTCCCCACAATCCTTCATCCCCACCAGCAAAGGCAAGATAGTGTTTGCATGCCCAGTCCTGATCAATATTAATCAGCAATTAATCACCTTGCTGCAGAGGAGAAAAACACAGAGTGGCTTTGTCCTGTCTGTGCTTTCAGCAAGGCCAGCCTTCGGTTGTAGCATTAACTGCTAAATATTGGACATCTCAAATGGTTCAGCTGTTTAGATCCTTTTCTTTTCAAATAACACTGTGCTCCATTTTAAGCCACAGAGGAGAACAGGTGTTATGGTTTCTGTACACTGTAATAGTTGTGCACAGCCCACTTTAAAACACCTAAAAAAACCCAACTGAGTTACAGTCCAACAAATCCAGCTCTTGAAGTCCATCCTCATCCAAATGGGGCTCCACAAAACAGAAGATGAGAGAGCTGTGACAAGTCTAAGTCACAAAAATTCTAAGAAATCCCCAAGACATCTCCTAGGAAGCTTGTAGGTTCCTATCTGGCAAAGAACTGATGTACAATGATGTTATGAACTCGAAGGTACAGCAATTTAATGAATATTGGAGTACAAAAATATTTTATAATTTTTTTTTATGCAACCAAGAGGAACAAATTTACATTGTGTGCTGCAGAAACAATAAACAGAGGAACAACATGTTTGAAAAACTGGAGAAGTGTCAATTTTAACACCCTTAATTTTTCTAAAAGAGTAGGGGCAAGATTGCCTTCCCACAGTAGGGGATAGCAATTCAAAGGGTGTGATAAAAACCCCTCTAAAAAACAGCTTGGGAAATGCATCCTTGTAAAAACTGTGCAAACCACAGTCTCAGAGGAAAAGAAAGTGGATCCAGGAAGGGAGTCCAAAACAACTAACACTTTCCTATTCACAGAAATGGCAGGGCTCAGTGGTCAGCGTGTATATACCAGGTGTTTTATTGCTTTTTTGATATTTTCCCTGAAATATTTTAATCTGCATATATGACAGAGGTATTCAATTTATGATTGAATAGACTGAGAATATTCAGGTGCTGTAGAGAGGAAAAGGCTCCCTGGGGGCCAAGGGATCAATACAAGGCAGATCTTTATGCAGCTGATTCACTGCCTTTTTTTTTTTTCTTTTTTTTTTTTGCACAAGACCAATATTCTCTGAAAGCAAGTGTATTCCAAATGCAGATGTGATTCAGACAATCAAATTAATTACAGAAAGTCAGAAAAAAACATGTATTTGCATTCTAGCACAGTTGAGAGGAGAAAGCAAAACTCCTTAAAAATATAAGTGCATTTAATGTCTGTTAAACGTGTACCATCCTTACTGACCTCTAATCTGTTTAAAATCAATTCAGTTTTCAGTCTGCTCTAAAATAAAAAAGCACACAATAAACAGAGCAAGTCAGCAGATTTCTCAGATAGGCAGAACTGCCATTAAAATAAATGTATTTATTTCACTGTCGCTTGCTACTTGCAAAGTTTGTTTTCTGCAGGTACTAGAAAGGCAGGAGAAGAATGTTTCCATGGAGTGGGAATAAGCAAGGTCAGGGGTTGTGCATGAATATTATCAAGGGCTTTCTCAGCAGGTTGTGCAGACTCCAACACTGTGACAAATCACAAGGCACAGTTGAAGGCTGCTATGAATGGAACAAGGGAACAGACTACAGACACATTAATGACACATTAATTAATGGATGAACATTAAGCTCAGGTACATTTATAGCATTTTAGAACTCAAGGGTTTATTCATGCTCAGAAGCCCACCTCAGCTGGGAATGCAGTGCCATGAAATTGAGGAAACAAGTTTGGAAATGATTCCTTTTTGTACAAAGAATACATCTCAGCAATTCTATCCTGGCATTGTTCTATTAGTAAAGAAATCATACCCAACCACTCCTAACAACCCTCAGAGCAGGACTTTGAAAACTTCAGTATTGCAAATTGATTTCCTACGCTACAAACAAAATACTTGTGAAAGTGCTCTGACCATGGGCAATCCTCAGCAGTCCAGGACACTTCCAGGGACCAAGCCACACACTGCTTGTATTTCTGCTTAAACTTGGGTCTTGCCCAAAGGAAAGCCTGGCTTTCTTCCACTGCAGCTCTATTAGCATTTCCAGCAAAGAGAATTTATGCAGAGTAAAGGGATTGGTGCTCCTTCTACAATAGGGCCAATTGTCTCAGGCTGCCACATTCAGTTAAATGTTTACTTTGTTGTTTCACAACTCAACAGGAAAGGAAAGGTCAGACAGGCCCTACTGCAGAACAAAGATGTTGTCATTCATCTATTCACCTCAAGCCAAGATTCCAGTGGGAGACTACTGCTTTCCAGTTTTTTTCCTCTTCCTCCGGGGGACAGACACCATGTAGTAAATTAACACTCCAGCAATTCTACCAGTCTGGTTTCATATTCTAAAAGAAACATGAGATGTCAAAGTACTCTGTAAAGGACCTGAAAGAGGAATATTGCCAGGATTTGTTTACCAAGACTGGCTGACAGAGAAAGATTAATCTCTTGATACTACCCATGAATACCATCCTTTTTGGCACACTTGAAAACGAGAGCTGTAGCACAGATAGAGCCATAAGTGTGCAGTTTCCTGTGACACAGAATTTCTCTTGGCTTGAAGTAGTGGAGACCTTATTCAAATTCAGAGTCTGCTTTTGCCAGCAGAAGGGTAAAATAAAAACAACTGTTTAACAGGAATGAGACTGTTATTCTTGACCTGCTGTGAATGGAAAACCTGCACTCTCAGTTGCTGAATGCACATGGACAGACACTTGGACATATATTCCATTAAAAATAGCCAAAATCTTTCTTAACCTGTGCATATTTCTTTCTCTGTTCAATTAACACAAGGGACAGAGATTAGACAATGAAAACCCATCCCAATAGTAATCAAACTATTATCCTGAAGCAAAACATGCATGAGTCAAATAAGATTAATGTAATTCTCAACTAATGGTAAAGATGCTCTGAGACTTTAAAGGAAATGTGGATTATTTATTCCTGGCATGAATAAGTCATGCTCTGATGAAACTTGTACCACATTGTTTGTGATAGACTGAGTGGCCAGATGGTTGTTGGGACACTGCTTTGGATGGGATGAGTCACATCCCAGCAACACCTGTTTCTTACCACTGGCTACCGAGGAAACCGAGATAAGCAGCTCCAAAGCAAAAGTCTGTATTTGAACAGGTAAGTCTTTCCTGCTTTGTTTCTCCCTGAGCTAAACGTGAAGTTCAGAGATTAAACAATAACTCTAGGATCTGAAGAGACTGCTGTGCCTGCAGAGTCTGGGAGATTTCATCTTTGTGAAAGACCAAACCTCAAAGACAAAATCTCAGACCATTTCCAGCATGCACGGGGGAATCCCAAACTGGGAGTGCAGGGAGGAGTTTGGAGATGACAGGGGACAACAAAAATCACAACCACAGCTGACTGAGCAGATGTGAACAATCCAAACCTTCCAGCTTTGAAGCTGCTTACACAAATTAAGCAGCACTTGTACTGTAGCTGGTTAAAAGCTACATCACCCTTCTGAGATGGGAAGCATGTGCATCCAATTCCCAGACTCATTAAAGAAGCTAAAAAATCCCTCAGTGACCTAAGGTGGCAGCAGGACCTGACTGGAGAAGCACAGATTTCTTAAAAACTGTCAGTCTATAAACAGTCACACATGGCAAGGATGCACAGAAAATCCCTGGACATGACTCAAAACTCTGCCACATAAAGGTGGTGGGAACATTCCTGGGCCAGATATTCTGGCTGCAACTACTGTCCTCATCACTGGACAAGAACTTTGTCATCCCCAGCAACCATTACTAGCAGAGTCCTGACTTCTTTAGGAGACAAAGATTAGGTTTTTACAGATGAGATCTGATCAGCCAGACCAGGCTCTTCACTTCAAAGAGGTCAAAAGTCTTCAAATAATCTTCAAGTTCATGTATGACTATGGATAAGTAAGCAGGATTTTCATTCCCAAGTCAATACTATTACATTAACAAAGAAAGTAGTGTCCTATAGAAACTGTCTTATATCACAAACTATCCTGGTCAAACAGCATTTTAAATTGTTTGAAGATTGAACCACCACTGAAAACTTGCAAATGGGTAACATGATACAGAGTGATTTAACAATATTACTGCTAGATTACTCCATTCTAACTCCACCAAATCACTTCATGTTACGTTTTGAAACTGAGATGTGAAAGGGCGAATACAGCATTGCATTCATGAATTCATATTATGTAAAAAAGTACTGACCTCAGGTCACAGAAATGATGCAAGCACATTTAGAATTTTGTACATTAGATCCTGTACGAAGTGAAAGAGATCTCATTTTCCTTCACAATTACTCAGAAAAGACCATGACACAATAAAAAATTTGTCAGCAGGATTTCTTGAGCGTCTGCCATGTTACTCAAGAATTCCATGTATCTCAGTCCCTTGGCTAACAGAGAATTTAAACAGGAACACCCACAGTGGTTTTTAGAACATACCAGCATATTTTATTCTAAAAACCACAAGGGCAAGCCCTCTGCTTTACAAACCATACATGTACTTGTGTATTTCATTTGGTTGACTGTAAATCCAGCTTTTCAGAGCTGAATCATTTCAGTTTGATGACACCAAATAAAGGGTAGTGACTCGTGCTCTCATGCAAATAAGTGGGGAAAGCAGAATGTGAGAGACAGAAATGAGCTGTGCTCCATTAGGACACTGCCCCTCTTCTTTTGAACCTTCTCAGAAGGGAAATTTGAGAGCATGGAGGAGCAGCAGCACAGAACAAACATCAAATACATTTTGTGGAGAGCCTGCAGAAACCACACCTCTGTAGAACACAGTGATCTGCTCACTGCACATTGCAGCCCCATTAAAATGAAGAGGGCGATGGGGTCACCTCTTCAGCTTTCTGTAAGACTCAGCATGGCAATTTAGGCTGTGATCCAAAGCCTGGCTCTGCAAGCTCAACTCTGTTGTGCTAAGCCTGCTGTTGAGACATAAGAAAGTGTACAAGCCTTAGAAGGCAAAATCATGGACAAAGTGTAATAATCAAGATGTGAATAAGTCCAATGATTAAGGGAAGAAATAATGACATGAAAAGGTAACACAAAACCAAAAAAATTCTAACAAGAGAGAGCAAAGAAATTTTATGTTTTGTGCCACTTCTACTCTCTGTGAGATCCTAATGTTCCTGCAGATGTTCATGGAAGTGCTCTTCTCCTTTAATTACAGTTCACTAAATTCCTATTAGAGTTAGAGAAAAGCACTGTCATGAAAATGAGTGCCATACATCTTCCTTTATAGCCCTCCACATGATTCACAAGCAATTATTTAAAAGCTATAAAATTGTTCATCTCTGGGGGTGAGTCAGAGAATTAGCAAGTGACTCTTTGTCCAGACCATCTGCATGGACACCACAGGCTTTTTCAAGATTCCTACAAGACTAAAACTATTTCTGAGACTGCTTGCTTTGTGAGACAAACTCTGTTGTCAGCTGATTATAAAGATACTGTGAGGAGAGGTGAGACTCAGGGTACTGAGGACAAACACACGCAGTTCCACTGGCCATATTTGCTTTTACACATACACGGTGGACGTATTTCCAACAGGCTGTTGCTACACAACTGAATGCAAACAACAGTTAGCTGATGTTGTGACAGCAAATAAACCCCCACACTGTTATGATTACAAGCATAAAGACTCAAAATTATTGATTACAAAGATGAACATTATCTACCATTTGGAAACACCTAGGAATGAATATGGCAAAACATTTTAAAACACTTATGTTGGTATACACTTATGTTGGTATGTTCTGAAAACCACTGTGGGTATTTCTATTTAAATCCTGTGTTATCCAAGAGAATGAGATCTGTAAAGGTCTTCCACAGAGATCTTTGTTTTTTCTCTGGGTCTATTTTTTCCCCCTCAGAAACTTAACTGAGTACTAATAAAGGTGTTAAACCTCTTTCTGGATACCAAATACTGCTATAAAGCAAACAGCACTCAAACAGGATATAATTTCTATACATACTGCAATGCACACTCTAAGTAAGTGAAAAGTAAACTTAATTTTTCCTAGAGCTTTATTCCTGTTCAGTCTTTAATGCCTCTTCTTTTTCAGAAGTGGCTCATGATAGTATGTAGGTGGAATCTGGAATTGAAAGGTTGTTCCACAATCATGGTTATGCTGCATGCTGAGAAGTCAGTTTTATTATTCATGCATTCCCAAAAGAGGCCAGAAGGACATGGGCACAGCTACAAAACACATTCTGTACTTGTTTTCATGTGGGGGTTATTTCTCATCAGCAGGAAGGCAAAGATTCATTGATCTGTCAGAAATCATCAAGGGGCCATTCACCCCTGTTATGACAAAATCAGAGTAAAACTACTTTTGAATGAATGTTTCAGATTGCAAAAGGATAGTTAGGAGCCAGAGGGAGAATGTAGTGCTCCAAATTCTGAATTTTGTGGAATCTGGGTTCATACTACAACACTACTACACACAGTGTGCTTTTATTTATCTTTAGTAACAACAGCACCATGCTGGTGAACTGTGACCATGCTGATTTAAAAACCCTGGTGTTGAACAGTATCATAGCCAACTCTGATTACATTTTTGGCGTGAATTGCCAGAGAATGCTTGTTTTTAAAAGCAGCTTCTACAATTACAGCTGTATTGAGAGATCAGGTTGGCCTTTGAAATGTACCTTCATACTCTCAATAGGTGCTGGCAACTCAAGGTGAACTGAAAACAAGCAATGTGAGCTAGAGTACACATTGTGACATAGAAAATACCAACCCTCTTGTCAATCAGCTCTTCAGACACGAAACAGATTCTGGAAAAGCTGTGCCTTAGCATTTGTGGTTTGCAGCAACCAACAGCCCAAAGCATTCAGCTCCCAATGAATGGGCAGGGAAGAAGCGCTTGAGCAGCTCTAACATGCTGAGTCCTGCACACCACAGTGCGGTGCTAGAGACCGAGACTGGCTTGGTCTGCACTCCCAGATGGCTCTGCAGACCTGCAGCCAGCTCTAGAGCTGAGCCTGCTCCCCACACTGCCCTCACCTTTACCTGGTGCCTCACTCTGCACTGCCCATCCTGCCAGCTCTGTGCCCGTACAGGACTGTTCAACATTCCCACAGCACCTGCACAAACTCACAAGGAAGAACTGCAGGGATACACAAGAACACAAACTCTACCCACTCCCTGCTTTTCTTCCACAGCACACAGATCCAAAGCATGGCCAGCTCTGCGAGCTGCCAGTTCACAGCCACGTCACAGCAGCTCCAGGAAAAGCTGGCACAAGTGTCAGAGGGCACTGCCTGTTTGATCTAACTACAACCTTGGACTGAATGCTTATCAGAGTGCTCTCTCCAATGAAACTCCCTGTTCCCAAAAAGAAGCCAGGATTTTCATTGAGGTAGCAATAACACAGAAATATAGAGGGTGATTCTCAACCACTTATGTGAAGTTCAAAGTAATTTCTTGCTAACCTTGCCTCTTTAAAAACTTTCTAAGCATAATTTGGCACTGTATTTTAAGTTGACCACAGGAAGCACAAAACGGGAAAGTCCAGGAGAAGGAGCCTTGTCTTCCCCTCAGGCACTTCCTGTACTAGTGACAAAAGCATAATGCAAAATTGCTAAGAGAGTGCTTCATGTTTAGGTTACACTTTGTCTTCCTTTTAGGCAAGAAATATTTGTTCATCAAAAATTACAGCCTTGAAACAGCAATGCCCACCTCTGCATCACTGTGTCTGGTTAGACTCTGAGCTTTTGGGAACAGATCTCTGATAAAATAAGTTAAGGAGTAAATTCAGATAATGACCTCAGAGAATGACCCAAACTCTGTTTTTCCTCCCATTCTTCAAGCACACTGGGTGCTTAACAGTGATTTGATATCAGCCTTTGATAAAAGAAAATTACCTATACTCCACTCTACGAGCCTTGTAATCTCTTAGCTACTGGAAGAAAAAGCTCAAAGGTCCCTTTAAGGACAAAGGAGATAATTCAAACATTCCCACGTTATAAACAGACACAACAAACAATTCAAAAGGCCGCAAATTGTTCCCTGATATTCACACTTATGCAATGGGCCTGATCATGTTAACAGTGAATTCCCTTTCCCTGCTCAGATATCCAGGCAATAAAGGTAAGAATATGCTAAAGACAAAACATTCACAAAACCTTTTTCACAAGTATTAATCTCCTATTTTTCTTCCTGTGCTGCCTACAATGTAGTTTTATTTTGAGCTCTGTTTAAGCAGAATCTGTAATACACCAAGTCTCAATGCATGTTTGCTCCAGCCATGACTTGACCCTACATAGAAGTAAGAGTTTGGTGTGTGCTAACAATTCATTTTTCATCTCTGCTTCATTTCCACAGACAGCAGAGGAACTTGCACACAGCAGGCAGGAGAGCATGCTCTGTGTTAGGTACCTGACCTGGATGACTGGAGAAGCAGGATCTTGAAGTGTCTGCTCCTTAATCTGGACACAGCATCTGATCTGTGCTGCACATCCTGCAGGGATGCTTCTCCTCACTGTTTCCCATTCTCACTGAAATCTTTACCTCCTAAGTCATCAGCACACTTCTCTACTGCTCCCCACAGCTCCTGACAATCTTGAATAAGAGAGAACTAGGCAGTAAAGATGATGTCCTTAGCTATGAGGGTCATTGGATTTGTATTCACACAACTGACAAAGAAAGAGGAGAAGAATAGAAAATATCAACCCTTGACTTAGTGTTTGCCATAGGTTTTAATGAAAACTTCAGGATGTTCTCACAGCTCAAAAGAAGAGCTGGGGACAGGTTTTCACTTCAGGTGAACACAGAATGTTTACAGTCTCCCATTTCATGGTGGTTGTTACCACAAAGGCAGGGTCAGCGTGCGTGTTTCTGTGAATTTGCTGAAGTCCAGTATTGTCCACAGAGCCTTCAATACTCCTTCCTCCAAAAGTGCCAGCCATTGCAGCCAGCTCCTGCAACTGCGAGGGCTTTCCTGTCATAAAAGGAAACATCACCAATCCTTCAGCAATAACTGACTATTCTGTGTTACTACAGAGGGTACTTTCTAGAAGGCCCAGGTGGCTGTTGGGCAAACTACAGCAGGAGAATCTTGCTTGTGCTGAGAGATTTCAGAGTGCAGAAGACAGATAAATGTATAGGAACCAGCCTTGGGCTCCAGCTGTAACAACATTTCACATTGAGAGACAGATGCTGTGCCTGATAAAAGCAAAAATCAGGAAGGGAAAGCTTTCTAAATCACCTTCTGAACCACAAATCAAGGAGTTCCCGGGCTTTGACTACTGCAGCTAATGGGCACACAACAAAAGGCATGACAGGTCCTGGGGCAAATAGAGATAAGCCCTCTTAAATGCCCACGGTCTTTCAGCTCCTTACCAGCATCCTGGTAACATCAATTCAAACCACATCAGTTCCTCTAATAATAAACATTGAAACAGTTCTAATGCCTCATTCCTACTGAAGGAAGCTATTTGCCTGACTTTTCACTAACAGGCGACCCACAGACAGACCCCAGATTTGCAGTCTTCTCTCTATTCTGTCTTTTCATCAAGGCCTAACTCCACTGACATTATTCCTCCACGTGATAAACCCACCATGCTCAACTTGCAAACCCTTCCAGGTTGAAACTTTGTGCTGCAGATGCTGAGAGCATCCATAACCTCATGATCAGACAAGACCAAGAGTGACAGGAGAATGTGTGCCCACAATGTGCCAAGGACAGCTGAACGATGCAGCTCTGCACAGCCCAGGGCAGGCACTGAGCAGGGGCAGGAGCAGCAAAGATGGGCAGCTCGAACATAAATTCATTCCTAACAAATGTCACCATGTGTGCAAAGTCATGCTCACTTTGGTGGGCTTTACCAACAGTGAAGTCCAGCGCTCCTGGCTCAAAAGACCACACCAGTTAGGGTTTGGGGTTTGTTCTTTGTAGCACTGTATTTCTATTTTAATTTCCCTAGTAAAGAACTGTTATTCCTAATTCCCACATCTTTGC
>PYHW01009883.1:274863-293548 GCA_013186435.1 Turdus rufiventris
ATTTCAAAGAGAAGCTCCTGCCTTTCTCAGCAGATACCTGTCCTCCAAATTAAAACAGCAACTTTTCATTCTTTGTCCATATATAAGCTGCACCTGATTATAAGCCGCACTTTGGGTTCGGGCCAAAATTTTAGTCAAAATGGTGCGGCTTATAATTGTGAAATTACTGTACTTTCTATTCCCCCAGTAGAGCAGCTTCCAAACTACAGTTGCTTTGCTGAGAGATGAGGTTTTCATTGTAACCTGGAGAAACAGGTAAAGTAATTTACACAAGAATACAGATAAACAGATCTTCCACTTGGAATATTTTTATGTGTTGAGATGAAATTCAGTTATGTCCTGATGAAACTGAAAAGTGAGGCTGGGGTTTTTTTTTCAGAATAGAGAGTATTCCTCTTGATTTAACATATGGAGTATGGAAGACAGATATCTGTCTGTCCTGTGTCTTGAATCCTTAGAGAGCTGCCACAGCTCAAACACTGGCAGTATCATCATGGGCAATCTTAAAATTAGATAAATAAATAAACAAGAATCCTTTTAAGAAGGTTTTGTTTATTTTTACAGCCTGCTGTGGGGTTGCAGGACAAACTCAAAACATAGGGCCTGCATTCTACATAAAGAGCTCTGCTGAAGGTAGGGGAAAAAAAGCATTCTGAATTATATAGTTTTATTACTTACCGAAAATCCATTAAAATTCAGTTTAATGATTCTTAGTCTTTATACAGTAGGTAATTTAAATATACAAGAAAGTGGATATATTTATAATTTATTTGGAGGAATACAACAGAGTATAATTCTCCTACTTTCCCAGGCATGCCTTCTGATATGAGAATCCCATCTCTAAGCAAATACATATCCAGGTAATTGTCTCTCTGATGATGCAAGTGTTCCTTAATACTACAGGCAACATTCTGTTCCTGATGCTACTGATTGACAAACTCACAAAAAGCCAGGGGACAACAAGACCTTATAAGTTCTCTTAACTGCCTTTTTTGGACAATGCTATGCTTATTTTGCTCTTAAAAATTGAGATTTTTAGGGACAAATGTTAGAATGTGTGTATTACACCTAAATACTAATTCTTCTAGGTTGGTCTTTTCCCTTTCCATACAGCCAAGAGCATTCTGATTACAGGTAGGAAATATTGCTTCCTGTACACAAAGCCACGTAAAATGATATTTCAGGAAATAATGGATTTTTTTTTAACCCACAAAATAAATACCACACCCCAAACACACCCCCTAACTTGTTTTTTGTTTGAGACTCATAGACTGCCTGCAGGTACTGCTGTCCTCATTCTGCCTCTGGGAAAGGTGATAAATCTTATCAAGAAGTAATTAGGACAAGGAGCAAACTGTGCTGTCAGCTGAGCCAAGGCAGACTCTGGAGAGCTACCTCTCCAACACTTCCCTCTTACCACTGCCTACTTACTAACTAAACTGACCAAATGAGTCAGTCATTGCAACAAAATGATGTAATGCATAAAAACTTTGAACTAGTAACCTCCAATATTCTTTGAATGCTCTGGAATAACCTCTGCATTAGTCAGGGAGCAGCAAGTACAATTTGCTGCTGCCTTGGTGAGTCATGAACAAAAAAAACTTGGCATCTGCCATAGGTTTGTGTTACCCTCCTCCTCATATTCCTCCACGACAAGCCAACGTTTCCCAAACTGGGCACGTAGCAGGAGCACATCTGTGATGCTGGCTACATCCCTGCTAGATCCTGCCACTGACTCACTCGTGTGTGCCCTGATCAACCAGGCTCCTGATCCGTGCTGCTCTGTGTTTACATACACGCACAGCCAATAAAAAGGTGCATTCTGCCTTGGATATTTATCCAGATAACCCTCACCTGAAGACATCTGAGTGTCTAAGCAGTGCAGCCTTACACTTCCTGTAGGAGTTTTGTGTCTGCAGATTTCCATTTCCTCGTGAAATCCACTGAATTACAAACAGCACTTTCCCAGTTATGCAGCTCTCACTAGCTTAGACAGTTCTTCTGTAAAGAGGCAAACTTCAAAACCTTAAGAGATGTTTCTGAAACACCTTAAGAGATCATCACCTTAACAGATGTTTCTGAAAGTTGCTCCTTCAAGCAGTAGGCACTGTAGATTACCACCAGACCGACTCAAAATATCTTGATATTTATCAAATTGTCTCTTGCAGATCTTTCGTTGCAGAAATTGCCAAAAGAACCTTTTGAAAGCTTTTGACTTACTTAATACAAGCACTAACTGCAGACTAGAGACATCTGGCAGTGCCTAGGAAAGCAAGGCATAATTAGTGTCAAGAAATGTAAGGTAGGACAGCCCATTGTATTTAACTGCAGACTAAAATGGATTTGATCAACATTTAGTTGAATGTATCACTGGTAAGGTCAGAAAAGATGAGGGCAGCTTGGTTTGACTTCTGCTGTTTGGGGTCTTTATTTAAAAAGACAGAACTGGTCCAAAAGTTGAGCATAAGAGAATCAGCATGTTTCAAACAAAAAAATGCCAGCTAGAATAGAATTTTGCCTCTTGCTAATGCAGCACTCTTTAAGCTGTTTTTTTCTCTCAGTCACTACAGACAGTAGATCTCAATGGACAGGCATAAAGATTTTTAGCTATTGAAATATCAATTTCATTAATATCTCTCTACACAAAGCACAAAAGCAAAGGCTTCACATCCTTCCTGGTTTTCTGATGCTGTGTAAGTCTGCATGGATCATCAAGATTAAAAAAAAAAAGAGACTGAAACTGCAGCAATCCCACAACAGTCCCAAGAGGCAAGTTTATGTGAGGTAATTCAGTGCAAGAAGCTCTTAAGAAAAAAAGCAGAAAGAACTCCCCAGAACACTCTTCTTCTCCATACAAAAATCAAGAGATTTTAAACTTCTAATTACTAAAAATTTAATTCTAAATTGCAAACAGCTTTCATAAAAACGCCTGGCAGAAAATATCTTAGTATTTGCTGAATTCTAACATTAAAAAAGCATTTATTTATTTTAAAGATAAATACTTGGAAGCTGACAAGACCAGGATGCAGGGCAAGCTGCAGTTTTACTCACCAGCTCCAGTAAGCCCAGAGTTACCTTGTCAACAACACAGGCCCAGATCTCTCAAATATAAAATCTGAGGTGGAATTAAAAGGAATCCACACATTCAATTAAGAAAAAGAACCTGCTGTCATCTATGCAGCTGGGAATTTGTGTATGTTAGGACAGCAGACCTGGGTTAATGCTTCTCTAGCTTCTACAATTTATACAGCTACACCAGAGTGGTCAATAAGCTTACATGAAAAAATAAAAATTATCAATGAATAAAAATGTCATTTTTTTGCCGAATAAAGAGCCCTGACAAGCTGCATGTGGTCTCTGTAAGCAGGCAGTGACATCCTGGCTGACACACCCCTGGTTCCAACATCCTGTGAATCACGAGTGAGGCTCCAGCTCCTGCACAGCCCCGAGATCCGGTGTTTGCACCAGAGCTGTGGGGGCAGCTAACAAGGGAGAAAGGCAAACAGCTGAGCCATGAATTCTGCTCTGAGCCATGCACACTGGGCCATTTTATCACCTCCTGCTCACAGGACAAATGCAGGCTCTCCATCACTGGGCATCTCCAATTTTTCCTTGTGTTAGTGTGAATCTATTTCTCTTCTTCAACAGCAGCTTTGGGGACTTCCATTTCCTTATCCTTAAATATTCAGATATCCTGATTGTGTTTCAGCTTCATAAAAATCAGCTCAGGATCTTTGCACTGCTGGTCCTTTATGGGCATGACCTCATTTTAGAAAGCATCGGAGAAGGCAAATATTAGAGGTACACCTTGCCATGCCAACTTTCAACAAAACAGATGTTCATTAACCCACGCTGGCTGTTCCTTACAGAGCTTCTCCATGCCCTTGGTCTCTTTGCTCAGCAAACAGCAGGAATGATTTGCTGCCAGAACCACCAGTGGCTCAGTAAGCATTCCAGCTTTCCCACTCAGCATTCCAAGCAGAGGAATCAGCCACAGAGGCTTTTTTCCCTTCCTCTGATTAACATACTCATAGGAAAGTTTGCACATGGCAAGCACTGCACATATTTTGGTACGACAGGAAACATCTGGCAAGCAGAGGCCGAAGCGATGGAAATCGCCTTATGGCTCTACAGAAAACAAACTAAAAAAGAGGCCACGAGGCGAGGACATTCCTGAAGTCAACACATTCATCACAGCAAGGGAAAGCTGCAAAGTAAACTTGAACTGCCTGCTGTGACAACTCCAGAAGCTTTTTGCTGAGCCCAATGCAAATAACTGCTCTAACTTCCTAACAATGAATAATGGCAGTAACTGCCTAAGAACAGAAAGGAGTCTCTCCTTTGCTAGTAGCAATACAGGAGTAGATATTCTGGACCAAAAAACAGGATCCATCTAATTCTTGCCTAAGGGAGGTCAGTCCCAACACCAATGTCCTTTAAGAAGGATAGATGGGGAGAAAGCAAAACAAGAGCCCTACAGGTAATAGCTTTCCTTAGAGAGAGAGAGCTAACCTGGATATCAAATTTCCTTTGTGCAATTCCCCATCACTTTCAGCCAAAAGGCCAACACCCACTGTACTCTCAGTGATCCCCCTGGCTCCAGTGCCTCTCTCTGACGTGGAAAAATCACCACACTGCTTGCACCAGAGCCTCTTAAAGGTCCAGCTCCCATTTCATAACCTTGGCCAATATCTCAGCTAATAGTTCTAGGACTAAAAATTAATCCATCAGCAAGGAGAATAAACAGGTGGCCACAGGAGGGGACTGTTAGTGAGACAGGATCAATTAAAAGTGGAGATTTCAATCCTTGAGAAGTTCTTTTGTGGGGATTAGAGCCTCTCTCAACTGCAGGCAGGAGACCAGAGGGATATATGGCTCAGCAAGCTGCCCTCCTATCCACAAGAGCTCACCTGCTCTGAAGGAAATTTCTCCAAGAATTCTGCTGGCTAGTCATAATGGTGCTTTAAATACACAGTACTACAAGAGCCCGGCCAAATAAAAGCAAGAATTGCCAGTCACAGGTGGTCTTTCTGAGACTGGAGCAATCCTTTAGAAAGGATTATGGGCGGACTGCATATCACTCCTACCAACATCAAGCACTAATATAACTCCTAGGAGTTAGTGAGGATCCTCAGAAGGTTGGCAGTGCCCTGGAACACATCTAAACCAAGTTTGCAGTAGCCTTGAAGAATCCACGCAATCTTTCTCACTCAGTTGAACACAGATGAAGCACAACTGCATTTTCCCAGTTTCCATAGAAAAGCAGCACTGAAAGTGACACTTTGGCTCAGCTCTTCTCTCATTTCTGTTTTGTAGTCTCATTTCTTCAGAGACAGCAGCCAGATCTAACATACTTAAGAGGAGTAGCCTCTTCTGAATCCCATCCAACCTGAAATACTGGCTTTGTTGGCCAGAGGCCCAGGTGAGGCTGTAACTGTGACACTCCATGCAATACCTTCACTTAACCTTTTCCCTCCCAAACTGCCAGCATGTATTTCAGCTATTTTGACATCTTAGCAACAAAGATCGCTTCATACACAGCTTTTTATTTCACTTTCCATTTGAGCATGCCTAATGCCCTGCTCTGCAGCCACTACCTCAGAGCAGTCCCTTCCAAGCTCTGAGTCAGAGGCTGTGTCTTGCAAGGGCTCAGTCTCTCCAGAGCCCCAGGCCAGAGCTGCTGTGCCAAGAGCCTCCAGCCTGTGCTGGGGAGGGGCTCAGCAGCACCCTCACCTTTGGCCAGCTGCTCCTTCTGTTCCGCCCTTCCTGACTCAGCCTCAAAGAGCAGCCAAGGGAACAATGTCCTTTTCTTACTATTTGTCCAAATAGGAATCTATTGTAGGACTAGGCACAAATAGGATCCAGGTTCTTTGAAAAGATTTATTGTCAGAGAATCCAGCAGTTTCATTGCAAGGTGTTAATAAACATTTATTCAGCCACGCCACAGCTAACTGACTGAAAAAAAAAAAAACAACCAAAAAAAGCTAAACTAAGAATTCAAATAAATTCCTGGGACACATCAGCAGCAGGGTCCTCATCGTTGTGAAACTCATTGTCATTAAACACAGCAGCTGTTGGGGAGTTTCTGCCCTTAGCTCCTTATTGGGAAAACATTTTCTCCCCATATTTGGGAAGAAAAAACCTCTTACAGTAATACATAAAATTCCTCATGCTAGCATTTTTAAAAGGTAACTTTCCTGAAGTTAAACATTGTGTTGGTTAAAATATCATGAAAGCAAACAATGCACATGTATTCTGGGTAAATCAGGAAAAACAGAATTTGAGCAAGCTGGACAAAGGTGCTTCTAAAGCCTTCTCTTTTCCTGTGCTTAGTACACACTCCATTGCATGACAGTTTATACTGGGAGAGACCTTGGGAGGTCTCTGTTCCAACATCCTTCTCCAGGCAGGATCACCAGCCATTGGGTCAGACCAAGCTGCTCATGGTTTGATTCATCCTGATCTTGAAGCTCTCCATGGGCAGAGGCTGCACAACCCCTCTGAGCTACCTGTCCAGTGCTTCACTGTGAGAAAGTTCCCTTCTTATATAGCCACAGAGATTTCTTCAACCACAGAAACTCTTCTTCTGACAATTTTCTCCCTTAGTTTCCTAGCTGTCATGGAAACATACTCAGATCCCTGTTCTCATCTGACTCCCCCTTGCCCCCTCATTTCTTTTGCTCACCCTTGAGTTCTCACTTTCACCACACCACCCCCACACTTTCCTGCCTTTTGCGTAGAAATGGTCCTGGGATTTCTTGCTCTTGTCTTCCCATCAGTTTACTCATTAAATCTCAGCAACAAGAATTCCTGTAGGTGCGTGCAGAGAAAGATCCCATGCCACCTTTTCTGCTTGAATTCCTCAGTGCAAGATGAAGGCTGGCCAGAACTTTTCCGCTCTGCAAGTAACTGCATCTACTGGAGTCTGTCCTTCCTTGTTCCAGAGCATTCCCCATGGTGTCACAAAAAATCTCTCCTAAGCAGACATGATGAAGAGCAACGACCCTGCCTTCAGCTCCTGCCCTGGAGACCACCAGACACAGCTTCTACTGTGAGACAATGCTGTCATGACTCCTGTGCCGTGTGCTAACCCCTACAGAACTTCAGGCAGGTGGCAGATGTGGTCCAGCTGTGTAAACCATCCCTGAAGGAATTCCAGGTGAATAGTAGCATGAGGAAAATCCTGACAGATTGCTTCCCCACCCAAGGGAAAAAGGATTTCGACAACAACAAAACAGATTACAGACTGGGATATCCCAGCTACCTTAAATCTGGCTTGAGCAGTCAGGTCTTACTTTGGGTGACTCAAGGTTACTCAGCTATCAGGACAAATTATCAAATCAACCCTTTCACTCTGACACCAAGAAATAATGACATTTGTGACACTTCTTCCTGTTCACTTGCTTGCCAAATAACCTTGTTGATATATTATTTTATATAATTTTAAGGCATAGGATATTCTTAGGCATCTCCATTTTGTAGCAGAGGAAGGACTCCCTCTCTCTGAGCAGAGGGAAAAAAATCATGAACTGACCATAACCCCATTCCTTGTCTCCTTGTATCATTGGGGTGGTGGCAGAGCTGAGAAGGAGGGAGGAGTGGGAGGAAAGTGTTTTTAAGGTTTTCTTTTACTTCTCATTATCCTGCTCATCATTTTGTTAGTAATAAATTCAATTAATATCTTTAACTCATGCCTGTTTTGCCTGCGATGGTATTTGGTGAGTGATGTCCCCACTCCTTAACTCAACTCATGAATCCTTCATTATATTTTCTCTCCCCTGTGCAGGTGTGGAGGAGAGGTAGAGAGGTTTTGGTGGGTACCTGGCATCCAGCCAGGATCAACTCCCTACACTCACGTATGACACAGTAATTACTTAGCAAAAAATAACAGATAAAGAACAATTTCCAGTACTTTTCTTCTTGAGCACACTGCAGTAGGGTTGCCTAGTCAAAAACCTGTTTATCTCTCCCTGGCAATGCATTCTAATATTCCACTGTAATGTTTTTGTTTCATTTAACACATAACACATTACTCAACTCCATCCCTTGGTTCTGCTTCCAACAGAAGCCACTAGTGAACATGAAAGCAAAACATGTTAGAAATGGGGCAGAGGAACCTTCAGCTTCTGTCTATTATCTGTTAGGGATGCAGCAGCTGGCTCTAGTGACCTCTCAAAGATGATAAGCTAGCTGATAGTTGGCTTTCTGCTCCATGTCCTCTTCCTCATCCTCCTTTCTTGGACACAAAGTCATGCTGGACCAGCCCCTCAGCCACCATGAGCTCACCCTGCCCTGAAGGGGCACCTTTGCTGGTGACTGCACTGAAACACGCACTGCTGAAAGCCACACGTTCCTCACACTGTGTTTATTTTCAAATAGCCCATAATCAACTCATTCTACAAACTGAATCAAGAACCTCCATGCCTTAAATCATAAAGCATACCCTCCACTAACTCCTGGAAAGAAAACTAAAAAGTCTGAAAACATCAGACTTGCTCACTGCTGAAAACTGCTGCTTGTGTTCCTGCTTAGCACTCAGGTGGGGCTGCTGCCCCAGTCCAGCACAAGGAACAGCATCCTAACCCACTGGACTTGGAGGAATTAGATGTTCCCACTAACACAAGCATACACTTTTAGACTTGAAGGACTTGAACTAAAAAAGTAAAGAAATTAATTTTCTTTCCTTCCAACCGATAACACAGTGACCACAAACGAGCAACGGCCGTTGCCATTTCTCAGAGAAATTTCTGCAAAATTTTGTAAGCACATCAAAACCATCAATGTACATTAACTTGAAAAATGTAGTATTTCAAAGTCAATACATTAACTATATGGACTACTCTACAGTGCAGGGAAGGCAACTCCTGTGCCCCATGATTGTTGTAGGAAGCAGAAGAGCTTCAGTGCAGGTAACACAAACTGATCTATGGAAAACCAGTGGGAGCCAGGCCTGTGCAATGCTGAGCCTAGAACTGACAATTCAGTGAGTCAGCCCAACAGCACTCCACAACCAGTGGCTCAAACTGGGGCAGCTGCCAAAAACAGACAACAAAAAGTAGAAGGACACAGTGGCTCTGATGTCTCCACAAGGACAATGCAGAGAGAAAGGTAACTGCAATGATGAAAGGAACAGGAGTTCATGATGAGAGACCAATGGGGCTGAGATTTCCATCAGGAGCAGAGAAGGAGTACAGGGAACTGGAGGGATTACAACATGGGTTAACAAAACTCATAAAGGCAATAAACAAGCTGAATATGCAGCTCTCACCACGTGTAATTTGCCAAAGCCTGTAACTGTAGGGGCAGGGGCTCCTGCAAAAATTAGAAACTAGCAGCAAACTGAGTTAGAGCAGATAAAACACTTTTTTACACTGTGAGCAAGAAACTCACAGATCCTGCTACCAGCAGCAGCTGTGGAGGTGGCTGCATTCAGCAGGTTCAAAATGGGACCAAAGGCATGGAAAAACTGATCTGTAACCAGTAAATACAGGAGCAGGCAGGGATAGTCATGGCCCCTGGGAGAGTGCAGGACTGGACCACAAAAGCATCCAGGCTTGTAAGCTTTCCTCAAAGTAGCCTTTGCTATTGCTCCCACAGGCGTTCAATTACTGAATTAGATGGACTGTGGGTCTGAGCCATTAGGGCATTTCTCATGTTACATTTATTCCCCCACACAAACCTCTTGGCTTTTATTGGATCCAAAGAGCAGCAGAAGACTGAAATTCAGAACTTCAATTAGTGCACTGTTTTGGTATTCACACACGCACAAGATCCTGAATGGATGTTACTTTCATTACACATATTTCTGGATTATATTTTTTTTTCCATTGAAATGTGGGCTGTCTTTTGGGAGTCAGCCAGCTGCCTTCAAGAGACAATGGTGCTGAGCTGCTGTCAGCTGCTGCACTGGAACACAATACCATCTGCCAGACAAGAAAAACAATTCTTAATGTACTTACCATGAATGTGCCGGAGGTTAGCACCAGTGTTAGCTGTGTGTGTTAGACAAGAAAGTGCTCTCTTATACAGCAATCAGCTTGGGAAAAGCTAAAAATAACATAATTGCAGAGTAGTGTGCAGCCATCCTCCTGCATGTGAGCATTTCTATATGTGAAGCTTATTTTAAAGTTATAAAAAGAGCATTTAAGAGAAATCAACCCATCAACAAAAAAAAAAATCTTTGCATAATGCCTAAAATTCTCCATTGATACACAGACAGCATCTTTCCCTGCTTGAGAGTGGAAATAAAGTGATTTGGAGAATAGGCCTGCCTTACTAGAAATCATTTAACAGCAAAAAATTCATGGAGGCTTTACTTTGAAACTATTGCTTCCCACAAGACCAGAAAACTTGGGAGATCACAGCAGAATTAGAAAGTGCCTGCGTGACAAGTCTGAAATTGAGCCACATACCTTCCCTTCCTCAAAAGACTATTTTGATAGCAGACTTAGTTCAGCTTATTTACAGGTTTGCAGGTCACTTTTTAACTTGTCAAAACATATGCCAGGCATGTGTGCAGCAGCCAGATAACTTATAATTTAAGTAATTTCTGAAAACAACATGCAGAAACAAACATTTAATACAGATGATTATCACTTATACTTTGATTTTGGCTTCATACTACTATCTTTGCATCACTGTATTTAATTACACTCCACATTTCCTTCATGAGTCATCGTTGCATAACAAACCTGATAGCCACTTTATGGGTGTGTTGCAGGTTTGCACAATTAACTGACTCTATTGGACTGGAAATGACGATTTGTATTAACTGAAAAGATCATGTGGCTGCAGAGTTTGTGGGTGTTGGTTTATTAGAATGGAAAGTGCCAATTAGAGAAGGAGAAAACAAAGACAAACTAATGATGTTTTAAAGAGAAGTGCCTATGACTTCCTGGAAATGCTAAAGTTTATCTGGGATAGGATTCCCAGGTGCTAAATTACAAAGAAAATTATTCTTCTTCTGTTCATGAGCACATAGGAATGGCAAAGGAGGAAACACAGGCAGTGGAGGGAGAACAAAACACGGCAAATCCCAGGAACAGGACATCACCACAAATCATTGCTAAAAATATAAATACCAGAGGCCTCCAAACTGACTGAAGGTTATAAATTCAACTAAGGTACTCATATTTTGATTAACAATTAAAAGCTGATACTTATGACAGAATAAACACCATATAATTTAAGTAAAGATGTGCTAAAAACTCAAGTTATTTAGTTGTTCCAAACTTCCATTAATTATTCTGCAATATACTTAAACCCAAGAAAGTTCATAAATTAATTATTCCCCATAAAGTTCCTAAATTTCGACACAGAAATGAGTACAGTTCAGTATTTGAAAAAAAAACCCCGCCCACAATTAATATAGTTCAATGTGGTAATTAAAGGAGGAAAAACTATTTTTAGGTGGAATTTTTGGGAGGGGCTGAGGGGAGGAGTGGAGAAACATACAGAATCAGATTGTTCCCTTAATTTGTATTTTTATAATCTAGACACAACACTTCAAATACTTCTAAATACATATTTAAAATAGCTATCAGCTATTTAATTCTAAGAGCCAAAATTCAGATATGTTGATTAATCTATTTTGCCAGCAAAATCATTAGGGTCTGTAGAGTTCCACTTCTCAGAAAATTAGTGTTTTATTAGGAGGCATAGAGCTATTCAGGTGAATAAAGCATTAGGCTCTGGAATTAAAGATGTCATTCATAAATAAACATTAAAACACGTCAGATTTTAACATGCCAAAAAAATCTTGAAGCAAGCTCACCAGCACTGTCTCAATTTATTGGGGGTGTCTGTGGTACAGGATGGGTAGTGCAAATACAAACACACATCTCAAAATACAAATGCTCAGCAGACAGTTGTGTCCCCTTCCACATGCTCCACATAGGCAGAATCTTAAATATGAATAAATTTAACTTAATACTATTTGGGAATCAAGTTACCAAACTATTATTTTCTACAATGATACACTTAGAACTCTTTCCAAACACTGCTTCTGTATATACAGCTTTTCCACTGAAATTACTGGTTCAGAATGAGAACCAATGAGCTCTACTGCCACTGTCCTTCCTGCTCTGTCTGCTCTTACCTCCCTGGCTCACCAAAGCCACTCACTATTCCACCTTCAAATCTTGTAAAGTCTGTGGAATCTCCTCACCCTGCTTTAGAGGTCTCAAAAATACCCATGTGATACACAAGGCATCTCAAGCTTCCCTGGGTGATGTTTTTACCAGCTTGCTACACTTCTAGAAGGCTGCCACTTTTACTTGCTCTTCTGTAGAGATCACAAGGATGGAGATTGATGATATTTTTGGGGAATCCATTCAGCACAGGTAACTCAGGGGGCAGCTGCAGTTCAGGTAGAGCTCTGGGTGGCCAGAGCACCAAGCAAGAGGTGGTGAACTGCGGACCCTTAGCACAAAAAGGGCTTGGTGAATTTGGCCCAGCCAGGGGAGGGACACTCAGGGACAGTAGCATTACCCCTTGACTTTTGCATGCTTAGACTGCAAGGACATAAAAGCCCCTTTGTTTGGGGTGCCTTCTCAGAGGCACCATCTCAAGCTGTTATTTTGTTATTTAGTTATTTTGCCAAGATTAAATTATTTCATGGATCAGGATGTCTGAGACGCTGTGATGGGAAATGACTGTGGAAATGTGGGGGTGTAGCTGGAAAGGGGCCTCAGTCCCTGCTCAGGTGGTGCTAGTGTGACTGCCAGAGTGGCTCCTGGATGGTCAGACAGGGACATTTCCTTAACATACTTTATAAATAAACTATTTCATCAAAAGAATGGGCTATAGCATTTATCTTCAATAACTAAAAATGATAGAAAAAGGCGTAGAGAAACAAAGAGCTGACTCCTACCATTGCTTGCAGTCCCAGTGAAGTTTACTGTCTAATTATGGCTGTAAAAGATTGATGACTTCTAGGCTTGCCAATACAAAAACACAGCAGTTATGCATGCCAGCAATATTTTTCAAGAGTTCCTGTTTGGTCCTGAAAACAAGGCTCTAGTTGTTTTGAAGAAGAGACACCTCTACCTGCAAAATACTGTGTGAATGCATCCAAGAGTTGTCAGGCCACTTAGCTTTGCCACAAAGACAACATCTATCTATGTACTGAGTGCAAGGAGATGACCATGCCAAAAAAAGCACACCGAAAAAGAAACGGTGTAGTAGACAAAGGTAACAGAATACAACACGTTCTTGTGAAGGCTCAAAAGGAACTTCAGTGGTGCTGCAGACCCTAACACCACACACAGGTGGATTCCAGAAACTTCCCCCAAACTGTCATTATGCACAACACTACAGTTGTGTGAAAGACAACATTTCATTATGCCCTAAAGGGCACAAAAACACAGCTGAGCCTGTCAGCTGACAACAAGTCCTCTGGCTCTGCAAAGAAGGAGATGGGATGCACCAGAGCAGTTAAACTGGGATTTGAGTCAGCTCCTCTGTTGATGTGCCCAGCGTCCTGCTCCAGTGGGACATCTCTCGCCACTGCCCTAAAAGCACACAATGCCCTAAAAGCACACAATCTTCACGGATTAAGTGAGCTCCGGGTATTTCACCAGAATAAAGCCCGGCTTCCTGATGACCAGTTTACATGCCCGAGAGCAAGAATGAACTCAGTTTGGGAGGACTGTGTAACAATGTCTCTACAGCAGGAGGAAGGATCTAACACTTCTGTGAGTTGTTCAAATATTACAGAATGACGGTAAAAAACAGATGTGGCTGTGGCCATTTCTGGGAAACACAAGTGTGAACAACCAGCTATTTTTAATTTATCGAGTTCCATTCCAGTCTAAGCTGCTACAGACTCTGTGTCAATATTTGTGTCCTTTTTTGATCTCTTCCCTCACTCAGCTTATGCTTATGTGCTGAAAAAGTCTGAGCACATGATTACCCCATTCAGGCAACGTGCCTTTGAAATGGCTTTTTAATCTAGACTCTCCACTCCCTGACAGACTGAATTTTGCAGTATGTCTGTATTCGCTGTCTAGACACTTGAATATGCTAACCTCTAATTTAGCCCTCCTTTACTGACCCATGAGTTTCCTCCCTTCTGTGGGTCTTCTGGCTAAACTGGAAATGCAAGACACTCATTCTGCCCTACACCTGGCTGGTGCAACTGCATTCATACAAATCTGACCAGTGAAGTATGCACATGTTCCTCATTCACAGCAACAAGGAATCCTTACACTTAAAAAGTTTTGTAGCACTCTCCTAACCCTGTTCCCTTCTTTATGGTCTCTAGACTTGAAGAACAGCACAGTCCTTTCCTGAAAGGATTCAGGATACAACTGCAGGGACAAGGGTCTGAGCTGAATTTTGTAAGCAGAAATAAGTCACTGTATACCCAGTTACGTAAACAGAAAATTATGGAAAAGTCTGACTGAAATATAAAAGGGAATGAAAAAGATAGATGTATTCCAATAGCAGCTGTACTGCCCCAAATCCCAAGGTCACCTAATTCAAAATTGCCCTAGCATGGGTTAAAAAAAGGAAACAAATGTTTAGGGCAGTGGGCAACTTCCTTTCCCAGTTCCCAGCAGTCTGATACAAAGCACTTTCCCTAGAGCCTTAATGGATTTTTCTTTCATCAGGCCTTCTGTGACTAGTTTTTGAAGCAAGTAAAACTTCTGGTATTTGCAGCATTCAGACAGAGATGTAATCAAGGTACACAGACAAGAACTCACAAAAGCCATGCTGTATTTCCACTTTTAGATAGTATGTTTGCATCACAAACCACTTCCACATGCCTGAAGCATAAAAGATTTGCTATCTGTGTCAGCTTCAACAGATGGCTTAAGAGGCAAATTAGCATTATCCAATTGCTTTAAAGTCTTGTATAGGGACAATTCAAACAAAGACTGAGTAATGGTCCTGTTCAAAGCTGAATTTCAGCATCAGGTCTGTACAGTTGCACTGTGTGTTACCCTCGTTATGCGAGAGTCTGCGCTGCTGATCTGTGAATGCCTTAAACTCATTGTCTCTGCCCCTTCCCTACATTCCTCTATCCCACAAGACACCATCCAGCATGCCCTGTACAGTAAGAATAGAAGTATAAAGGTTAACTGCATGTAATTTGGGAGATGTTTTTCCACCCATGTACCAGCACATCAGTTTACAGCCACTGCAGCAGCCTCTGACTTGTCAGTTCAGTGAGATGGCAGCAATTCTGATGTGTCCCCATATATACACATATATATACATTGTTTTTTCCCCCTGGAATAAACATGCTTAAGTTGCTTTTCCTCAGTTTAGGGTGGTACATGTTCAAAACTTAGGTAACTAAGGCTTTTATTATCTAGTTCGTTTGTGTTTTCATGTCAGAGTACCACCAGAGTCCTTCACCTCCATGTTCATATGTAGATCCACTCTGCCAGATTACCACAAAACAGAAGATAAGTACTTGAATAAGATAAAATGCAACTACATAAGGATTGCATAGTTTAACTCCTACCATGCACATCCTGATTCTGCTCCAGGCAAAGGCTGTGATTTTAAAGAGGTAAGAGCCATATGATAACTCATTTCTTTTGGGAGTCAGCATCCAAGCCAAGGCCAATGTCTTGAATTTTAATCTGTTGAATAATGACAGAATTCAGGACTTCTCATGACAGACTTATTAATAAACCTTCTGCAGCGCATTTTGCTAGGTTTGCTTGTCCCAGGCAGTGTCTTACCTAAAGGGTTCATAAAGGCAAGGTTTGCAATACCTTGTGACACATGGTGTTGGCTCTGCAGAAGGACCTCTGGAGGTGCAGCAGTAATATATCCATACCACCCTCACTCACATAACTAGTCATGCAAAAACTAACACCACAGCATCCAACTTGCACTTTGTTTAACTCTCTTCAGGAAAGCTTTTCCTCTCTGAAGACTGACCACAATTACCTTTTCTTGTCATTAACAAGGCCAAAGAGAAAAGTGTCTAAGCTACTCATTCCCTTTCAGGCAACCAGACAGGAGGCATGCTTCCCAGAGAGCATGGAAAAAAACCCCCAAGCTTCCTGCTGAAGAGCATCTACCACAAATAAATACGATTAAGCAATAATACAGCAGAGCTACTGTAAAATAAATTTGTTGTTTATGTAAGGTAGCTAAAAAAAAATCACAGCAATCTAAAGAATGACTGTACAGGAGCTTTATCTAACATTCTATATTAAAATACATATCTATTATTTTCCATTAAGTCTTTCAGAATTAAGTTTTTCATAATGTTCTAGCTTCCTGAAAAGATTTTGCCTTTTGCTTCTCCAGCTGCTGCTTCACATGTACACCTTTCTCCTCCCAAAATAAAAAGAAGGAAGAACTGAAAATTTTCAGTGTTGAAAACATGAAATATGAAGGGGAGTCAGATCATTGGAAAGGTACAGCTGCAAAGCAAACTAGAAACAGGACAACTGATCAAAGGACACTGAGTATCTCTGGGATTCCCTCTGCAAAGAATCCTCAAATGAAAAGCAGTATCATGAATGAAAGTTCATTCTATTCCTTTTTTCCACAGAATTCAGACATTTCATTGATTAAATACAGAAAAGTCTGCTATCCATCTCCAAACCTGTTACAGGAGAGGTTTAAGGCCTCTCATAATACCAACTGAGCTGTTGTTTTTAGCAGACTTGTTATTAGTATTGATGACCCATGGTGTTGAAGAGTATTTAGGAGTTAGTCTTCAGGGCACTTAGCAAATTAAAAAACATGGTTTACACATGCTTACAGAACTATGAGAGAGAGAAATGGGAATATAACTGTTGGTGCAGAATTCAATTTCCTCTGTCCTCAAGTCAGCACAGAAACCATTGCAAGTGACACCACTACTAAATACTTTTATTCAGTAGAACAATCAGAAATTAAGGCATGGAACAAAGTGAACAAAGGCCATAGGTAAAGTTTTTAATAGTAAGAGACAAAAATTCCATACAATTACTTGCACATGAACTAACTCCAAAATTATCTAATAAAATAAAACAAGGCCTGCTGATAGAAGTGCAGAGGCCATAAGGTAACACCTGTAAGGAACACCAGAAATGCCTTTTCCTGGATCAAGGATTCTCAGGTAGAAACAAGTAAAGAAGCCAAACATCTATTATTCTTCATGTTCCACTACAGAGGCACTACAGGAGCACATCCTACTGAAATCATGTCAACACTCTGAAAATCTGTGAAAAACATTTTAAAGGCAAGTTTGTCTTTTGTATCCATTCATTTCAACATTTAGGGCTGTTTGTGTATCAGTCAGTATGCACATCAACACACCAGAATTAAAAAAGAAAAAAAGAAACAAAAAGGAAAAAAAAAAATTACTTTCTCCTCATGCAACTAGGACAATTTAAACTTGAGATAACTCGGGTTGCAGGGCCAGCTTATCCACAGAAATAATTAGTCATGGTCTTCAAGTCCAGAACAATAGAAGTACAGCAAATACTTGGAAGCAGTCTTTGAGCACGTACAGTTCAGCACAAGCCACTGCCACCAGAACATAAACATCCTGCACTCTTGCCCCAGTTCATCAAAATCACAAACCCACGCTCTGCTCCCCTCCTTCCTTTTGATGGTTTCTACTTTCCCGTATATTCTTTTCAGTTTCTCTCCCCTGCATAACATGTCCAGTCAACTTCAGAGGATCTCTTCAGCATTTTTCACATCATGCACTGAAATGGAGAGCTCTTCTTTCTTAAAATATCAGCTCAAGAATTCCAATTCAAGGGTATAGATAGAAGACACATTTTGTCAATCCTATTGTTAGCGCCTGTCAATGCTGGGAGTTTCAAGAGTCCCACGGTGGTATTTTCTGTCTTTCTCCAGTAAATTATTGCAGTGTACAGCAAAACTAATCAAAAGCCTGATTCTTGCTGTTTATCCTGCAATGAACAGCATCACTTGTAAATGCTCTCAAAAGTCTTTAAACAGCAGCTTTCACCTTGAATCCTCCATTTCTGACCACTGGGATTTATTTACTACCACAAATCCATGTCTAAATACAAAACACTGCCAAATATGTGACAGCCCACCCATACTTTCTCAAGCTGCCAAACAAATCGTTACACATGAAGATGGATTTATTTCAACACAAACATGCCTATTTCAAGAAAACTGACATTCACACCACCAACTCCTACAACAGTGAAAGGTCAGGTGTTTTCTCTCCTTCTGGTAATACTGAAGGGCAGGGATTCCCTGGAACTGAAAAATACTCGGTCACCACACGCGTGGGCACGGCCTGGCCTCACCTCACGAAAAGAAAACCATGAGGGAGGGATGGGGAGAAACGCGGGGAGCCCCGGGCACCGCCTGCCCCCGGCCCGGGAGAGAGAGCGAGCGCTCCCTGCTGCTGTAGGGCCGCCGGGGATCGGCCCCGAGCCCGGGGAAGGCGGAGGAACTGGCAGAGATGGGCAGTGAGGTGCCCCGATAGCGGCTGGGGGGAACAGAAGGGACTGCCAGGAGACCGAACGCGGGGACAGAAGCCGGGGGGCAGCCGGCAGCTGCCCTGAGGGATTAGCGCACCGGCCAGGGAAGGACACCGAGCGCTGGAGAACCGAGCAGCGCCGCCTCAGCATCCCCGTGGGAGCGGCCGAGCAGAGCTCCTCGGTTCGCCGCGGTTCTGGCGAACGCCGCCCTCACTGAGCCCGGAGGCGGCCAGGCCCGCAGGCCGGGGCGGAGGGGACTGCCA